>OX451219.1:12424598-12711994 GCA_949628195.1 Phasia obesa
ATATTATATGGACATGCTGTGGAGACCTAGTCTTAAGTAAACGTTAGCAATTGCCATAGACTCTGTGATGAGGAAGAATGTCGATATGTATTAGTCGCCAGTCTGAAATCACTACTGGCGAGAGTAAAAGACTAGTGACATCACGAGACTCAATGAAAGTAAGGAATTCGTAACTTTCCAGTCGAATACCAGAAATCATTGAGGAACGAAGGGGTATGGAAAAGGACCAGGAATTGGCCAACAGACCGAATTGGCCAACATACGTCTATAGTGACTCGCTAGAAGTTTTGATGATTTTGATGGGCAGTTTAAATGCATCTACCATATAGTCCGGACCTGGCAACAAGTGAATACCACCTTTTTCTTGCATTGCAAAACTTCCTGAGTAATAAATTGTGATTAAATATTGGGAAAATCGTTTAGTAGAGTTTTTTGCCAATAAGGACCAAGACTTCTATGAGAGGGGCATTATGAAACCTACCATTAAATGTTAAAAATTATACAACAAACCGGTGCATATTTTAACTAAATCGGACAATACGAAACATGTTAAAAAAATTCATTAATTTCACGCAAAAATAATAGATTTCTTTTTCCCCAACCTAATATTATCCAAATTCATATATGTATATACATATTCTATTTCATGCGATAAAAAATGCTTAGTCATGTGGGCCTCACCAGACTGCATTGGATTCTCGACAATGATTTTCGGGTTTTCCGATCCCCAGATGCGGCAATTGTGTTTATTGGCAGCTCCAAATGCGCCTCGACAGAACAGATATTTTTTTTGTCCAAATTCGATGTCCGTTAATATTTACCAACATTTTCCAAGCGTAAAGCGACTCATTTCGATATGTAGAGTTAGTATTTTGAACACTAAAAATATCTCGGTGGCGATAAAAACATTATTTGAAAGATTTTTATATTCGGGTCACCCTGTACATAAACGTAACTAAATAAATCAATAAATGTTTAGAATTTCAAAACAAAACAGAAAAGCACTAAAATATCAGAACTAAAAATAACGAAAATAAATTTCAAAAAAAAAAGAAAACTCATGCGGTGATTTGAGATATTTTAAGATTTTATTTCATAAACGAATGAATACTCATACCACTAAAGTATGCACAGTAGTGTGCGTAAGTTAGTAAGTAACACAAAACCGAACGATTACAATTGGAAAAATACAGAAATCTATACCCACGCAAAGTTTTAGAATTTTATTTCAATACGAACAAATTTCAATATATAATTATTTTTAATAATAATGTTTTCTGTTAATGTTGTTTCTTTACAGTTACGGGTTAATTAAAAATTAAAAAAGAGAAAGGGCGAAAGAGCGAGAGAAAAAAAAATGAAATCAGTGATAATGTGTTAAATTTATTTACTAAAAGTGAAAAAACAGCAATAATATTTTATTTGACACATAAAAAACAGGTGAAATTTATTTATTTGTCACTAAAATCCATCATTCATCATAATTATAAGCAACAATAATAGCAACAACAAAGTTAACTGTAAAACCAATATGCTACAACATCCCGCCACAGATTTTTATGATTTGGCAGCAGCAAACGCTGCTGTCCTCAGTTCACGTCAAACGCCACCCTACAGTCCGACCGGTTTAACGGTTGCTGGTTTAACCGCCACCAGCAACAACAACAACAATAGCACAAGCAATAATAACAATAATTTGGACATGTTGTCGCATAATGGTAACCTCCATAGTATACCGGGTTCTACACATTTAGGTAATCAAAATACAAGTACAAATAGTGGCGCTAGTAATGGCGCCAATAGTCGAGAATCATTGCCCAGTTTTGGCTTTACACAAGAGCAGGTGGCGTGTGTATGTGAGGTAAGTTGGAAGATAATAAAATTATTAAATTTAATTTAAAAAAATATGTGTTTTTATTTATAAAATAAAAATTAAGTTTTTGTGGTGAACAATTTTAGAATTTTCCAAAGGGTTCATTGAAAATTCGGAATCATTAAGCTTTCCATAACTTTTAATTGCGAATATTAAAGTAGTAGTAGCAGTGTTGGGATTTGAAAATTGTCATTTCGTGCCACAATTGTAACGAAAGCGGGCCAAATTGACTGATAAGGGGCCAATCCTATATATTGGTTTATCAAAACTATTTTTCACATCGCCAACCTTCTTCCAAAACTCACTCATATTATGATCTTTGATTAGTTTAAAATCTTCGAATTTCGATATAGATTTATGTTGAAAAGTACTAAGCTAAAGGAGGGATTTGTTTGACAAAACTTATGGCCCTCTTCCCGTTCTCAACTCAACTAAGTTTGGTCGTCTGTCAGCCAACCCGACTTTCACTCAACCAAATTATTTTTTGGTGTTCTGGAACACAAAGATTTTTAGTTGTTAGTTTATCGTTTTTGTCAACCAAACTCATACAGAATGGTGAACCGCAATACCATTAAAAACAACCAAAAAGTCAAACGTATTTAAGTTGTGAATGGCAATACCGATTTATGAAAGACGACCAAATTATTAAAAAAGTTGTGAACCGCAATAGGGGCATTAACTAAAAACGGAAAAACATAAAAGGGGCCAAAATTAAACGAAAGGGTCAGGGAGCCAAGCAGCATTAAATATTGCCAAAATTGGTCCAAATGGGCCCTACATCCCAACACTGAATAGTAGTGTGCCAACATTTACACTTCGGCTCTATTTTTCATCTATGTTATTTATAACAAATGCCCAACATATTTTATGAAGCAAAGTAAGCAGTGGGAAGTTGCCATATCAATCGAAATTTTTCTACAGGAGTGTTGCAGCTTAGGCATAAGAATAATCGTCTCCTAAACATCCCGGTATGAATTTTGGACGTCATTGGAACCAAGAATGATAAAAGACAAGATTACACTATTCGCATGTTTTCCCATTAGATGGCGCTGTTTGGCCAATGTAAGGTTGCCAAGTCTGTAATCAACAAATTGCTTCAAATAAACACGTACAAATAAATATAAGTAAATTGGCAACTCTGCACATAAACTCCCATAATTTAAATTAAAAACTCTCATAATTTATAGTTACACTCTCAGTCAGAATTATTAGCCAATAAGAAGACAGTTTCGTGATGTCATTAGGACGACATGCCCGGAAAATTTCAATTTTAATTTCGGGAATTTCCCTCAAATCATTGTCGCAGAATGTTCATTGTGGTGTTCGCTGGGTGGTACGTCCTGCTAAAATCTTATGTCGCCCACTTTCGTATCATTCAATAGAACTGAACAGAATATGATATAGATTTACGGCAGTGACTAGCTTGTCACCTTAACCTGACGGTGATCTTATCACTTGATGAACAACAAAAGGGCATCTACCAACGCCCTTTTTGCGCATAGCGTCAGAACAATTATCAATTTTAGAACTTGGCTGGCCGGATCATACTCATACCTATTTTTTAGCAGTTGGAAACTAAACTGACACGCCACAGGTGCCTCTCATAAAGTACAACAGCACACGGTACGAAATCACCTTTCCTACGGTTAATGTCCAAGCCACAGCCTAGACGTTATTCCCGGAAGGTTCTCACCAATAACTGATCGCAGGGACTAGAGAAATCCGTGTGGGTCTACCAGTTTCCGTATCACCAGTGTTTTGAACTTTGGTCAGACCTCGAGGGATCTTATCTTTTAGTTTCAGGGATGGGGGGAGGGTGAGTAAATTTGGTGGAAAAGTTAATAATAACCTGTTACTCGCCGCTGATGGTAATGATCTTATCAATTCCTTTTCCGAGAAAGTAGGGACCAATGATTACGGCGACCTAAGACATCTTTAGTGCAGCCTTTGTGTTCACTGAATAACATCTGGGCTACGGACAATTTTATACAGTTAGAGATCATACACATCCGAGGGAGAAAACAAAGACCCTCCTAGGAATTTTATTGTATGAGACACACCAGGCAGACACGTACAAAGTTTTATTATTTGCGGACGATGTCAATTATACCATATTGAACGCCATCTTACTTTGAGAGAGCTGAATTGTTAAATGAGATTGTATGTAAAATAGTGCACTAAATTCTATCGAGCGCATGGAACTTATTCCTAGAATTGGTTGCATCGTCTATGGCTTGCTTTAGATTAAGAAAGGACGAAAAACAGTGAATGTCATTACGGCTTTAGCTACAGCTAAGTTGGCGTCAAAATAAATGTCTTTACAAAAACTTGTGTATTTAAGTTTTGACAGGTTGTAGTCGGTAGCATGTTGTCGTCTATGTGTTTAATGCAATAATCTCTTTAAAAGGCCTAACTGACTAACTGTGGGCCTTTCGTGTACGGAAACTATCTACCATGATCTGTCGTACGTCGCTGGTGTCAACAAGGTAACTGTAGAGATTATTGCTACTGGGGTCAATGGGGTTAAACTTCGTTCGTGAAGATTATAAAAAGGATAAGATTGCAGTTGCAGCTGAGGTTGTAGCGCATTGTGGTAACTTCATACATACATTCGTGCGATAATGAGGGTGTTTATGATAAGTGTGTGAAAATATGGATTTATGTCATATTTTCGATATGAATTAAAATTGGAAATTCAAAAAAGGCGTTCGCATCACGCAGAAACTACTAGATGGATTTTAACAAATTTTTGTGAGGAGGTACCTTAGCATCCTGACTCCAATATAGGATATTTTTTTTTTTGCAAAATTATCTCATTTCCAAGAGAAAGTAAAGGAAAAGCAGTGAAAAAACGCAATTTCCGGTTTAAAACTGGAATATTTTAATAACTATGGCGCAACATTAGGCGCCAATTGAATAAAATTTGTATTTGATTTGTAATTTTTACTTTGTGGAATTAAATTGTTGTCTTACAATTGGTGTGGAATACTTTCAAAGCAAAATCAAGCAAAATAATGTCAGGACGCCCACGACGTGGCGGGCATAGCTAGTAAATAAATAAACATTTTCTTCATTTTTTTAATAACAATATGCAAAGCATAAGGCATACAAATTTAAAAAGAAAAATATCTTTATTATTTATTTTTTTAATACAGGTTTTGCAACAAGCTGGCAACATTGAAAGACTGGGCCGTTTTCTATGGTCATTGCCACAATGTGATAAACTGCAATTAAACGAATCTGTGCTAAAAGCCAAGGCCGTTGTTGCATTCCATCGCGGTCAATACAAAGAATTGTATCGATTGTTAGAACATCATCAATTCTCACCACACAATCATGCTAAATTACAGGCGCTGTGGTTAAAAGGTGAGTGAGCAAAAGCAGCATTTGAAATAATTTTAAATCGTTATTTTTTTTTTTTTTTATTACTTGCTTGTTACAAACATGTTATCTTTGGGGTTTATTATTTTTTTTTTGTATTCTTTTTTTAAAATAATTTAACAGCTCATTATGTGGAAGCCGAAAAACTGCGTGGAAGACCATTAGGTGCTGTGGGTAAATATCGTGTTCGTCGTAAATTTCCACTGCCGCGCACAATTTGGGATGGTGAAGAAACAAGTTATTGTTTTAAGGTAAATTTTTGTTCATTTATAAATTTTTTTTTTATTTATTATTTGTTATTTTTTATGACATGAATCCCCATAAAATTGTTACGCTAAAGTTTGCTAGGGGTAACAGAAAACATATTTCAAAGAAATCGTAGTAATGTTCATGAGTGTTTTGTGTTTTACACATGATACGAGTAGTTTATTAGTAGTAACATGTTTGTTACATGTTATACGATGGGAACTTTCCTTTTTTGCAACTTTACATTCATTCATTCATTTGGCCTGTTTGTTGTTAAGTTTCCCTGACTTTTAATCGTTTTACCTTTAATATGGGGGTTGGAAGATTCAATCGAATGCATGCCAGGTTTGATTGTATCATGTCTTGTCTTGTTGGGTTTTGTAAGAAATTTTATGAATTTTAATTTTTTTTTGATTTGTTCAACAAGGTTTCATTTGATTAAAACTGTAACAAATTTTGGAATAAACAACTTTTATTATTTTACAAGTTAATTTTTTGTTTTTACATTTCGAATTTTAGGAAAAATCTCGTTCAGTTCTGAGAGACTGGTATACGCACAATCCATATCCATCACCACGGGAGAAACGTGAACTAGCAGAGGCTACGGGACTGACAACAACACAGGTAAGGATAAATTAAAAATAATTCAGTCAAGTGCGAGTCAGACTCAAACACGTAGGGTTCC
Source organism: Phasia obesa (assembly GCA_949628195.1). Classification (NCBI taxonomy): domain Eukaryota; kingdom Metazoa; phylum Arthropoda; class Insecta; order Diptera; family Tachinidae; genus Phasia; species Phasia obesa. Next base: position 12,430,784 of record OX451219.1, read on the forward strand.
GTTCAAATGTTCAGTACAACTGTAAAAATACAAGTTGTTATATTTTTCATATCTTATGGGGCACCCTTTAATTTTTAATTATTTTTATACTAAAGCATAATACTGAATACCCTGCGTATATGTATATCAAGCGTCTGAATATAACGTTTAGAAGAGAAGGTCAAATTTCTCAAATTCGCGACATCTAGGCATCTAGGGACTCCCTTTTATTTTATTGATTATTTTCGTTTTTTGGTATCACATTGCAAAATATAATCTGTGTAAATTTTAAGGGTCAGCCTATTAAATATAAGGGCTTTCTAAGAAAATATTAGGAGCCTACCTATTGCGGTTCAAAAAAGACAGCAATATAATTGAAAAACGCTATAACAATTAAAGGGGGACCACCCTTTAATTGTTATAGCGGCAATGGCAACACATCAACTGTAACAATTTTAAGAGTCTACTTATTACATTTCAATAAATCAGACTTTATACGTGTAAATCACGACAATATCGGAATACCCTTTAATTATTTAACTATTTGTTATAAAGGTCATATTAATACACCTTCTAAGAAAATTGCAAGAGTCTACTTATTATTGTTCAAAAATTAGACCGTATAAATTCAAATCACGTCACTGTCGGAAAACCCTTTAATTTTTGCTATTTCTTATAGAGGCCACCATAGTAATATACCATCTGTGAAAATTTTAAGAGTCTATCAATTATAGTTAAAAAATTAGACCATATTTATGCAAATCACGTCGCTATCGGAACACCCTTTAATTTTTAGGTTTAATTTTGTATACTTGTTTATAAAGCGAACATAGTTTGATTTAAATGCAAATAACACGTCACTTTCGGAACACCCTATAAGTTTTAGTGGTTGTTGCTACAGCGGCCACGGTTATACAACTTCTGTGAAAATTCCAAAAATCTACCTATTATGGTTCAAAACGTAGGCCATATACATGCAAATCACGTCACTATCGCAACACCCTTTAATTTTTAGGTTTATTTTTTATACTTCTGTATATAGCGAACATATGTAGTTTTAATTACTGTTTGTAAATCTTTAGTCTATACCCCTCCTACAGTTCAATAAACACATATACGTGAATAACACGTCTCTATTGGAACATCCTATACGTTTTAGTATTTTTTACTACAGCTGCAACAGTTATATTCTTTAAAATTTCAAGAGTCCACCTTTACTATTCCAGAGATAAAAGCCGCTGACAGCTGGACGGACAGACATAGTAGCGAAAACAATAGGGTTACGTGTTTACCCTTTGGGAATGGAACCTTGAAAATACCTTAGATTAAAGGGTACTCCTCATAGGCTCAGTTAAAGCTTGACGGTATAAGACAGAGGGACGGCTACTCCCCATAGAAAATAAATATTAATTATCTTATATCTTATCTTATATCTGCCATAGGCAAATTGTAGTTGTCCTACAACTAATATGAGTTTTAGAATAAAATCTAGGCAATTAAGAACGAAGGAGGGCCAGTATTTATCATACAATTATTTTATCTACATCTTCAGAACTAACATATTCTTAATCTTCGCATAATATGCGTATCCCTTTGTGGTATACAACGGGGAGATGGGTACTCCTCATAGGCTCAGTAAAAGGTTGACGGTATAAAACATAGAAGGCAAATAATTATTATTTGAAATCTGGATTAATGTGGATAATATGAGTTTTAGATTCAAATCTAGACAATTTAGGGGGAGATGGGTGCCCCTCATAGGTAGTTTTTTATTAATTATCCGAAATATAGAGAACTTAAACAGTAATACTCTCTAAGTTTAAAATAGCTTACTATATGAATAATTTGCATTTTTAAGTTATAACTGAGCTAGGGCTACCGGTAGTCCCTATACAAAGTAATTATTAATCTATTCTGCATTTAGAAAACTACGATATCGATACTCTCAAAGGCTACTCTGAGAATACAATTTGTGTGTTTTTGATTTAAAACTAAATGATGTAGGAAGGGTACTCCCTATACTTCATCTAAAAAACTGCAATAGTCACACTTCTTTTTAAATTAACATAAACTACTCTGATAATAATGAGTGTTTTCAAGTTGATGCTTGGTGGTATAGTATGGAGGGACGGGTAGCCCCATACATTTGCTTACAAATCATTATTTTTTAACAATGGGGATAGTATAAATAAACTATTTAGATTCGATGTACTAGTTCTGACTAGTTTATTTATAAAATAATAAAAAGATTGAAGAAAAGTCTTTGAGTTTTAGCTTAAATATGAAAAAGAAGCACTAAAATCGCGAAATATTATCTAAATCGAAAATAAATCTTGATAAATTTTTAGAAAATTCGGATTGAATCGGACGAAAACTCAAGTTTGAAAAATTATTGAGTTTAAGGCGAACTTAGAAATATTTGTTTGAAGACTGAAAAAACTAAATGCAAAAAAAAATATTTTTATGTTTTCAAAAACATGAACGATTTTTTCCTTTTCGAATAGATATAAGCCAATCGAAAAGTTTAATAAGAGATGATCCATTTCGAGGTTCCCTACTTTTTTAAAGAAAAAAAAAAAAAAACACATTAAATTCAAATTTAATGGATAATGTTTGTTATCATTTGAAAGAACATTTTTTCATTTATTTTTTGAAGATTTTGTCTATCAAATGTTGGCCGTTGCTACTTCGCAGATGGTCCATCCGTTGAGTCCAATTTTCGATGACTCGTTCGAGCATTTCGACTGGTAACTGGCGAATGACACGAGTGATGTTTTTCTCCAAGGCCTGAATCGAAGCGGGTTTGTCCGCATAAACTTTAGACTTTACATATCCCCACAGGAAAAAGTCTAACGGTTTGATATCACACGATCTTGGTGGCCAAACGATGGGCCCAAAACGTGAAATTATGTGCACACCGAAATGTTCTCTCAATAAATCCATTGATTAATGCGATGTGTGGGAAGTGGCGCCGTCTGGCTGAAACCAGATGTCGCCGAGATCACGAGCTTCAATTTCAGGCATCAAATAGTCGGTTGTCATGGCACGATAACGTTCGCACCGGCATCATTTTAAAAGAAATATGGACCGACAAACCACATCAAACCGTTGTTTTTTTTTTTTTGATGAAGTGGCAGCTCTTGAATTTCTTCAGGTTGCTCTTTGTCCCAAATGCGGCAATTATGTTTGTTTACATACCCATTGAGCCAGAAATGGGCGTCATCGCTAAACAAAATTTGCCTCGAAAACGTCGGATCTTCTTGGAACTTTTCAAGAGCCCATAGAGCGAAGCGATTCAGGCGTAAGTCTTTCCATTGTGAAATGCCAAACAATACTAAACAAAAATAACATGACAGCATGACACGACTCTCACGTGATCTGTCAAAAAAAGCCTATTGAAAAAAGTACCTCGAAATGGATCACCCAAAGAAAAAAAATAATTCAACCCTGAATTTCAGTTGCTTATGTATATCAATCAAATTCTGGCATTTTCTTTGAAAAATACACTCAAGGCACATTTATATCAGGTGGACTCACTACGAAGGAGAAATATTAACTCAAAAATTTTAAATTTTTTTGTATGGATTGTGACAGCTAAACTTAAAATTTTTCCCCTTAAATGGCCTTACTACGTAGAGGAAATATTAGGGCAAAAATTTGAGTTTTTTTTTTTTTTTTTTGTATAGATTTTGACAGTTAAACTTACAATTTTTCCCCTTCAATTTAAGTTGAGGTATCAAATTCCATATAAAATGGATATTTAAAAATGGTCGCCTTAATATTACCCCTTCGTAGTGAGGCTACCTAATAAATGTGCCTTGAAAACACTTAAGAAAAAATTTTCTCGTTATTTTTTTTTTATAATGAAAAATTAAAAAAAAAATATTTCAACTAATTGACAGCTCTATAACCAAATATCAAAAAGAACACATTGCAAAGTCAATTTCAATTTGTTTTAATATTTTTAAATTTTTAAAATAAATAAGGCAAAAATAAACTTTTTTCACAAACAAGTACAATAGTAAAATATAGTTTTTATTTTTTCCATTTAAAGGTTTCTAATTGGTTCAAAAATCGACGACAAAGAGATCGGGCTGCAGAACATAAAGAGTGAGTAAAACAATTTCTTTTTTTTACAAAAAATCATAAAACATTTTTGGTTAAAAAAAAAAATTCAAAAAGTTTTGAAAATTTTGAAAATAATGATGTGTCAACTAAAGGTTACCCCCACTAGCTAATGTTGAGGTAATTAATCTTGTTTTCCTTGCCGTTAAACAAACATTTAAACGCTTAAATTTGTTTAATTTTTTTATTTTTTAATGCATTTGGATGTTTGGCTTTCAAAGAAATTTAATTTTTAGTTTAAATAAAAAAGAAAACACTTTTAACAAGGTGAAAATTAATGATTTTACAAGAATGTATAAATATTTATTATATGAAAAAAAAAACAAAATAAATAAATATGTCAAGGTCATCTCTGTTGCAAATATTAATATTATATGCATTTAAAAAAATTTAAGCTGCTGCATTTAAAATAAATTGCACAAAAATATAAAAAAATATGTATTTTTTGCATGGAATTTCACACGAACAAATATAAATGTTCTGAACAAATGGAAACTTTTAAATAAATGAGACAAATCATTTTGCCAAAACACTTTATATTATTTTCATAAATAATGTTATTGCTTGAAAAAAAAATTATTCGATTCAAAATTATTCGAATAAATATTTATTCGAATAAAAATTTATTCGAATAATCGAAAAAATTTAAATATATACTAAAAAGAAAAATATACAGTAAAAAACAATATGCTCCAATTTGTAATAAAAACTATTTAATATATTCCTATCAACTCCAAACACTCGATTGCAGCTTTCTTATTAGAAAAAATCTTAGAAAAAATCTTTTTGAAATATCCGTTATTCAATACGTTTTTGTAATCAAAGGAATAGATTCTCTTGACGACCATTGCTTATGGTCCCTATACAGTGATCTACGCATTAAAGCACTGCATGAGCCCAAAAAAAAGAACCTCATAAGGCACTCATTAAAATATTTCATTGTCTGTTCATTGCACACGAGTAACCATGAGTGAACAATAGTAAACAGCGAAGACCAGCGAGCTTGAGACCACGAGCTTGCAAAGTTTCCATAAGCAAGTTTGAATAAAAATAATGTAATAATGTAAATGTTGAACATAATAACAATGAACTTGAGCGAGTTCAAGCAGTTTTATGCTTTGAACGAAACACAGTCCTAGTATACAAAAAACACAACAGTTTTTAACAACATCCTTAAGAAATACAAAAGACCACAAGTGCAAACAAAACGCTCTAAATCTTATCCAAAAATTCTACACAACTACTACACAAAACACACTAAGTGTTTCGAATATGAGACGAGTAAACACGGCGCTTACTAGTATAATAAGTTCATTTTACTCGGTCAGCTCATTGCATTTATGATACGAACAGAGGTTTGCTCACTAATAGTAAGATATACTTCTAAATACATATATGTTTCATCCGGTGTACCACAAGGCAGTCATCTTGGACCACTTTTATTTTCGCTGTTTATAAACGATCTTCCTACCGTTATTAACTACACAAATATATTAATGTACGCTGACGATGTGAAAACTTTTTACTCTTTTAATCGCTTTATTGATCACGTTCATCTTCAGAATGATCTTAATAACTTCTTTTTATGGTGTAACATCAACTTGATGGAGCTGAATTTAAAAAAATGTAAATGCATGCGTTTTTCCAGAAATAATTACATTTCCGCAAACTATTCTTTGGGAGGCCATCAACTGGAGTTGGTTGATTCATTTATTGATATTGGAATATTACTAGATCCCAAATTAAACTTCGTTTCTCATATTACTATGGCTGTAAACAAAGCTAGAAGTACTCTTGCCTTCATAAAACGTTGCGCTAAAGAGTTTTCGGATCCATACATTACGAAGCAACTCTACATGTCTCTAGTTCGACCTATTTTAGAATATGGATCAGTTATATGGGATCCTTATTATAACATTCACAATGCTCGTATTGAATCTGTGCAAAAGCAATTCTTATTGTTCTGTTTACGTGGTTTTCATTGGAATTACACTACAAATTTCCCTTCTCATTCAAGTAGATTAGCATTAATAAAACTGCCTACTCTTAAAAGTCGTCGTACAATGTTAAATGTTTCTTTCATGTTGAACCTTATCAATGGTAATATTAGCTGTGATTTCCTATTAAGTTCTGTTAACTTTAATATTCCTTGTCGTAATACACGTCATTATTACCCTATTTTTATTAAATTGTGTAGAGCTAATTATTCTTTTTCTGACCCTTTTACGAGGTTATGTCGTACATATAATTGTTTGTTTCAATTTATCGATTTTTCTTTAAATATAAATGTAATAAAGCATAAAATTATCGTATTTCTTAATTCATAATAAACTCATTTATTCCATTAATTTTAAGAATTATTGTAACTAGTCTGTAAGGATTATATTCTATTGACTAATAATAATAAATAAATATGAGTGGACATGTGTTCAGTTAGCTAGTTTGTGAACGAGTGTTGTTACCACTTGCTCTTGAGCTTATGAGCACAGCCATAAGATTAGCTTGCTCATGCAACTATTTACTACTCAACAAAGTTGTATTGTTCTGGAAGTAGTCCCATTTAAGTATGATGTCTTCAAAATATTCGCTTTATTGACAAATATATATTCATATGTATATTCAAAAGATATTGGCAAACCTTTCCTGTTTAAACCAAAATAAAGGGGATTTGACGTTACCCGTCTCTGCTCCTTAACAAAGGTTTAGTTTAAGGTTTAGGCAGCCATGAGGTTATAAGGCTATCTTAGCTAAAGCACCCCCCTCAATTTTATTGATGATTCAAATTATTTGTTTTAGAGCTGCGTATAATTCTAAGCAAATATTACAACACTATTTTTTGTCGAAAGTTGCAGGCGAATAGGTGCTTAACCACCTTAAATTTTGCACGTTATTTTTAAACAGTGGGGCAGTTCTGACCAAACACATATTGTTCCATTATATGCATATTTTAGAAGCAGCAGAATCAACACATTTGATTTTCCTTGTTGATATTTTTCAGGACGTATTATTATTTTGTACCTCCATCAGAAAATGCTCCACGGAGATCGCAAGAAAAATTTTCCAGACGTTTTATTATTTTTATCTCCATTTATTTGAAGCAGGTAATGGGCGTAAGCATGACATTTTACGTATTACAGCTTTTGCTATTCACAAAACTCCACTAAACATATTTGTGACCACTTTGCTGATATAAATAAAACCGCTCAATATGCATTGCAACAATTAGGGTTTAAGGGTTTGCAGAAAAAAAAAGACAACTCCAATTTTTATATTTTTTGGGGAAAAAAAACTGTTCAAAAGTGGAGAATGATTTTTCCTCCCAAGAAACGGTTGTTAGCTCTGTTTGGCCTAAAAATTAAAAAAACAATTAATAATAAATAAGTCTCTTAAGGGAGTAATTTTTATGTAAGTAATTTTCTGCACTCCATAAAATTGCTCATTATTTGTATTCTAACATAAAAATTGTTACGTGGAGACGAGGGATTCCAACAGCAAAATAATCGAATGGTAATTGGAAAAATCCAATTTTTTTGTAAATCAATATAAAAATGAAGAACGAACAGATGCTTCCATACAAGAAAATAATTAAAATATTTTAAATCTAAGGAAAATCACAAACATATTGAGACATTAACTTTATTTATAAAACAAAAAATGCTCGAACAAAAGAATGTTCGAACATTCATTTAAATTTTTAAGTGCCTAAATTAAAGAAAATATCCCAAAGGACTTTTTTTGTTTTAATAACTCTTTAAATATTTATTTAAGTTGTCTTCAAAAAGTGTTGCTGGCATTTCCAGCTGAGGCACTTTGTTGGTTTTCCCATTAAGGAAATCACTTTGAAATTACTAAAATCAAACACAAAATAAAATAAAGACAATAAAATAATATAAAAATAGTTTCCAATGTTTATTTTGTCTACGAAAAATCCTTGGCACACACATGTTTCACTGTTTTTTTTTTATTTCGAAAGTCAGTTTTAAATAAGCGCCATTTGCTTTCAAATCCTTAACAAATAAATAACGTGTTTACATAGGAGAGATATTAAAATGTAAACAAATTACGAAGAGAATGAGGAGGAATAAAAGAAAACTCCAGTTTCTTTGCATACCAATTAAAACAACAATGTGTTTACAATCCTTTCTCAGCGTTGAAATGTCAAATAAATAAAAAACATCTTCATTTTATATGAAAAAAAAAACAAGAAAAGCAGCTATGTTTGATTTAACTTACTTGGGTTCATTCAAGGTATATTTATCTTACTAGGTAGTGTCGTCCGCCCAGCTGATTTAGTAGTTCGACATGTCAAAAATTCTATGTGTTCAGAAATTTTATTGTGTAGAAGTGAGAAAGCAATAAAACACATACACGCCTTCTCAATTTTCTTATATGTTTTTTGACATTTCGAACTACAAAGCAACAACAAAATGCCATGTTGTTCTTGTATTTGTTGTAGGGATGCCACTACCTAGTAAAATAAATATACCTTGGGTTCATTGAAGACTATTTTTTGGGTTACCTGCGAGGAAATGAGTAAAAATGGGTGAGCAGAGTTAGGAGATGGCACTTGTAACCTAATTACAATTAGAACCGTCATCTAAAAATTGCTTCATAGAAATATCTAATAAATGGGGAGTATCGCTTTGTGCTCAGTAATCAGGCGATATTTTGCTTTGCATACCGAAAAAAGATACGTTGCACAATGGGAGATTTGAAAAGAATTTACTCGTGGAAAAGGGAAGTCTTTAATTAAATTAAAAAAAATACAGAACAATTGTTTATTGATGCTAATTGAAACATAACTGAATGAAATACATATATTAGATGAAATTAAAAATTTATGGGAAAACTTTTATAAAGCAACACTTTACAGTGGTTCGGTATCTCATGAACCATTGAAGGTATCGTAATGAAATTTCACGGAGGCAAGGTAGAGGTGTTTCTGAGTGGAGCTACGGTCCCCTAGGGTAAAGGGGGCGTCTGGGTAAGACTCCAAAGTTGGGTATCTCGGGTATATATCGTCACCTAAAATGCAAAAGGCCGTAACTACACTTTTTAGTTTTTTACAGGAGAAGGAATAAACGTTATAAATTAAAGACTACTTAAAACTTAATATCCACATTTTAGATTCAAACTTAGAAAACAAACATAACACACATTGAAAGATAATCAAAGCCAACTTTGTTTTGATTTTTTTTTTTGAAAAGTGCAGGTACGGCTTTTTGGTTTAGTTGACGTTGCAGTTATGGCCTTTTGTTTTTCACCAATAAAGTCGTTATTTTTGGACGTATACATGTAAAATTTGCTGTGTAGATGTGTTTCGGTTAAGTTCGTCATAATCAATCAAAAAGTAAATTTTGAATTTTTGAGTAGTTACGGCCTTTTGCATTTTAGGTGACGATATATTTTTTTGAAATGTCATAAAAAGTTTAGTTTTAACTAAAATGTTAAGATTTTTTAAATTTAATTACCCCTTGAAAATAACTATACAAAATTTGCTTACATGTGTAATTGGCTTTTTTTTACAAAAGTGGCTACCCTGCCATTATTAATTAAAGGGCTGTCAAATCCTTTTGGGAGTAAGTAGCCAACAATTGGGGTTTTAAAAATTCTTTTACATTTTTTAATCTATGCTTTGCAGTCCGAGAAGCTTAACGATAATTTAAAAATTTTGTTTCAAAATTTGCTATGGCGTGATGCACACACAGACAGAAAGATAGACAGACAGTCGCGGAATGAGTTACTGTTTTATTAAATACAGATGAGGTAGTCTGCTTCAAACAAAAAAAAGCTTCAGCTCAATATCTTTCCTACGTGCTCATATTTATCCAACTTCTGTTATGTTAACAGTAGAATTAAAAATTTTTAAATTAAAATATTTTTTAACTCAGAAAATATGTAGCCTTGAAATTTTGCCATAATATTTTAAATTTTCGTATCGAAAAATCAAAAATTTTAATTTTAAATTGTGTATAACTCGCTAATATTAAAACATAATTTATATATTAATATATCACTCTGTAGGTATTAACTAGGCCTTTAAGACCATGTATAATTTTAAACAAAAATTGAAGAAATGTTAAGCTCTAAAATGTTTGCACGTGCGAAGTACACAACTTTGAGAACACGTATCCCTGGCAGATAATCCTCTGCTATACCCATGTCAAATTTTGGATCAATCGTCCTAGCCCTTTACAAATGGCTGAATTATTTCCGAAATATTTTGAATCTGCCTCACTGTGCGTCGTCTGAGCGATTTTGCTTTGAAAATACTCCACATTAAATGTTAAAACTCTTTTTTATAGTGCTTCCGATATGCTTAATGTATTTACTATATGCAGAGGTACCCATCCCTAGGTATTTACTCAGGGACATAGGGTTTATATAAAAATCTTTATAAAATTATTATAGATTTTTCTAAATAGTGTTTAAAATTTCTCGCTGACAAAAATAAAAGGTGCTGCCAAGTTTGCAGTACGATTAAATCGGTTAAAATTGCGTACTTTCACTAATTTTTCTCTATTTTCTCTTGGTATTGAAATATTTTCACAAAAAAAGTATCCTATATTCGAACCGAGATGCTAAGGTAGCTCCTCATAAAATTTTATTAAAATTCATCTAGTAGTTTTTAAGTGATGCAAACACAAACAGACATAAATTCCAAAAATTGGTGTTTTGTATTCCATTTGGATCTGCTCTAGCAATTAAATTTTCTAAAAATATTTCGTGTACAGAAATGGCCTTAATACAGTGTGATTATAATTAAAGATATAGATTTTTAATCACCCCTATCGCGACTAATTATTCCCATGAAAAAAACTCTCAAATTTCTTATCGTGAATGATTCCAATACTTGTATTATACGGTAAAAATCATTCACGATAGAAAATTTGGGAGTTTTTCGCGATAGGGGTGAATATTGCCACACTGTAGTTTTGCTGATGACGACTTTAATAACTCATTTATTGACTTATGACAAATGACTTGTTGCAACGACTGAGTGCCAAGTTTCAGTAGAGTGACATGGTTACTTCAATAAATCATGCTGACATCTCTGTTTTTTAGAAATAATAAAAATTTTAATGTTTATTTAATAATAAAAAAATACAAAACAATTATTTTTTCTTAGCCATCTTTAGATATTTCACAATGATTTATTTTTGAAATTCATCATTTTATTAGTAAAATCTCTTTTACTTAAAAAAAAACTTATTAGGCACAAAATAAAATTTTTTATCGATTTTTTATGCTCTGAATCGGTTGTTGTTGTTGTTTGATTTCAAAGAATTTGCCTTTATTAAGCATTGGAAAACAAAGAACAAACACAATAAACAAAAAGCAACGAATAAAAGAGGAGACCAAACAAAGATATCAAATTACTTAAAATAACAACAACAAAAATTATAATAAAAAAATAAACGAAAAAAATTAAAGATAATCAATAGAGTTGATGAAGAAGACCTTTTCGAAATTAAACAAAAAAAATAATAATCAACCAAAGAAACAGTTTTTCAATAATGTTTTCCAACCAATACTCGGTTTTTTGTTGTTGCTGTGTTTGTTTAAAAGAACGACAACAACCATCATACCAAACATAATCTTAAATGTTCCACACCAAAAAATCCAAGGACAAGTTTTAAACGAAAAAAGTGACAAGTATGTCATATGACAAAGACCGAATATGATTTTTTTTTTATTATTATTAAATTCAAGCAAAAAACTAAATAACCAAAGTAAAGATAGAAAAAAAAAATATTAATAAACATTAAAATTAAGTAGAAAAACTTATTTGTGTCATATTAAATTATTATAAACATCTCAAAGATTTTTCCCTTAAATTAAAGCCAAGAAACCATGTGGGTGGTCAGATTTCAAAACATAAAGAAATGTTCTAAAATAAATTTAATTTGAATGCACTGTATTTAAGACCTTAGCGACTGACTGGTAGTGTGCCCAGGCTAAAAACTTTACAATGAGTAAATCAAATCGATGAACCGTTAGCTGACAAGTCGTCGTACAGCCTGTTTATAGAAGACGTCAAAATAAAATAAAAGCGAAACCGGAGGGCAGATACATAATTAGCTAATGATTTCGGTTGATGCAACGCGTTGCCATTTTTTTCGTTTGACTTAACCCCCGTTTACATTAGCCATTAAAGGCTGTTTTACATTGTCTTACATGCAATTAGATCTGTTAAAATTTTTTGTAGAATGAGGAAAATAGAATAGTGTAAAACCAAATTATACTGAGTAGAAGAGAAAATACCGGTAGAAATTTGACAAGCGGATAGTAATTTTCATTTTTTAAGCCATTTGAAAAAATGTAGTTTTTTAATTAAACCATTATTTTAATGTAAACAGTGTTACCGAATGTTAAAGTATTTCATATATTTGTATTTGTTTTTTTTTAATAAATATAATTCTAAACAACAACAAACTGAACCGTATTTAATATAAAAAAATATAATTATTTTTATTTAGAAGATTTTTTTGTTAAAAATGAAAAAAACATTTAAATGGTAACACGGTTTTATTTTTTCTATTTTGTTTCTACTGTGCACCAACAGTGTAAAAGTTAAAAAAAAGATTTACATCCGATTTCTGTCGCCCATCTTTTTTTAGGTCCGGAGCGTATTTCATTCTACTTTTGCTTCTACAAAATCAAACCAAAAGTATTACAGTATAAACATACCTTAATATTTCTTAAGGACGTTTCACACTATAATACAGGTATTAATACTTTTAAGGAAAATGAAACCCTGACATGATGAGTTGTTATTGTTTTCTTAAAAAAAATGTCTTACAGAGATTAGATCAGGCTGGCATTTTATTCAAAAGTATTATAGTGTGAAACGCCCTTTATCAACAGTCAAACTTCATATAAAAAAGCAGTATTAAAAATAATGTTTTTTTTTTTTTTTTGTATATGAAATTTGACTTTTGTTAAGACATGTTAATGTCATTGACATGTCTCGACAAAAGTCAAACTTGTTTGTAATGTTTTTTTTTATATGAAGTTTGACTTTTGCTAAGACATGTTAATGTTCAATGCCCGACTGTACCTAGAAGAGGCTGAGACGGTAGCGGACATTGTTTGTACATGTCAAACACTGGCTGGCATAATAACTTGTTAAATGTGAATGAAATTGGGAGATCTAAGGCTTGGACAAATGCTAGCAATTACTAGAGACTTGGTGATGAGAAAGAAGGCCGATAGTTACCAGTCGCCAGTATGAAATCACTAAAGTCAAAGGTATAAATGCTGTTGGTAGCACTTGATTCAATGAAAGTAAGGTCGGTTGCCTATAATCATTGAGGACGCAAGGGGGTCAAAAAAGGACCCATTAAGAAATCAAAATGGAATATTTTTAGGATTTTTGGCTGTCTGTCTGTGTTCGCAACACGTAAAAACTACTGGATAAATTTTAATAAAATTTTGTAAAGAGGTGCCTTAGTATCTCGGTTTAAATATAGAATTCTTTTATCCCATAAAAATTTCTGCAAACTTGACAGCACCTTTTATTTTTGTAAGTGGAAAACTTTAAACACTATGTACAGCACTCTACAATAATTTTAGAATTCTATATCAATTTTAGAATTTTTTTTTTAAGCTTATATATTACTGAGTAGTTACTCAGGAAAGGGTACCTCTATATAAAGTAAATACATAAACCATATCTGAGTCTCAAAATTTGGTGTGGATTACTTTCATAGCAAAATCGAACAAAATATTGTAAGGACGCTGATGACGTGGCGGGCACAGCTAATTTTAAAGTAAAACTGTAACATGTACAGGTATCTGTACATGAAGAGAGTATTCGATATAGAATACAAAATGTAATTTTTTTTAAATTCTCCTTATCTGTCTGTGTTTAAATCACGTAAAATCTTCCGAATAAATTTTAATAAAATTTTGTTGGTAGGTATCTTAGTACCGCGCTTTGATATATAGAATATAAAATATAAAATTAGACATTATTTAGAGAACTCTATGGAAATAGAATTTTATATAAAACCTATGTTGCAACATCCTGAGTTATTACCCAGAGATGGGTTTCTCTACATTAATTAAAGAAATAAATAAACCACATCTGTAGCGCCATAAAAGTGAGATTCTTAGAATTTGGTTATTTATTTACATATATTTGAGAGTTAATAATAATTATTAAAAATTCCAAATTTGTTGGTTTTAAATCACTTATTTTCAATATTTATTTTTTTAATCGTTTTTGCTAAATTAACTCCTAACTGGAAACTTTTAACACTAACAATTAATCGCCATAAAATTCCAATAAAATTATTACACATTTAACAGCGAAGTGCAGATACAAAAAAGGTTTCACAAGATAAAAATCGCCTAAATGGCAAACAGACAAACAAACAACCAAAAAAGTAGTTAAAAATCCTACAGAATAACATTTAAGCGCATACGAAACAATTTGTAATGAAACTTGTAGCAAAACAAAAAAAAAAACAGCAATAAAATGTTATTGCCCAGAATAAACAAAAAAAAGTTGTCGCCAGCCAAACACCGAGAAAAAAAATTTTTTCACTTAATTTTATTGTAACAATAATCACGTCAAGCAACTGTTGTGTCATTAACCCATTTACAGCCGCCGTGCCAATTTGGGAACACCTACTTATTAAACGATTATATAAAAAGTATTAATATTAGTTAATAAAGCATTACGATATTTAGTAGTCGGGATATTAGTGATTAAATAGAGTATTAAACTTTTTAAATAAATATGTTAGATATCTGGCAATGAGCTCTGAATTTCATCATTTTTACACCTGTGGAGGTAGAACTACGTTCTTGATTTTAATAATTTTTTGGTAAAGTATACTGTCGTATATTTTTACAATTTTACAATATTAATATATAACGAAACTTTTTCAAGCATTTTCAGTTTGATAAACTAAATCAAAATGTTTTTATAATATCTGAAATATTACTGTGCCAATTTTGGTACAACGGCCAGAAGTGTACTAAGTGAAAATATATTGCACACAGCAAAACAGAAGCACACGACTGTGTCAACGACTGCAAAATGTACATTGTTGTTATTTCGTACAGCTGTAAAACATAAACAGATAATTTTGTGTATATCTCTTAAGTGCATAAGTCGGGGAGTCCCCAAATAAAATCGAAATTTGTGTTTTTTGTATTACATTCATTAGTTTAGTTTTAGTTGATCTTTCACATTGAAGCTCACAGGTGCAGTAAGTTTGCAAGAATGAATCGGCAAAAACATTATAGTGCAAGAAATCAGTTCCGAGGCTTAGAAGAAGCCATTAATATGATAATAGAAAATAACGACGATGCCTTGGATTATGATTTAGTCATAATTCCCCCAGAGCCTAGTGTTGTAACTGATGAAGAAGAAGGGTTTGATAATAATATAACTCCATCAATTATGCCAAATGACGTTTCTGGTGAAGTCGAGGTATTTATGCATACTGTGGGTATTTCCACGGATTCTGATCACAGTAGTGATGATGAACCATTGTCGGCCAAAAGAGTTCGGATTAGAACCAAACTACTGCAAAGTCAAAATCAACCGGCTTGGCGAAAGAGTACTCCAAATTATTCGACGAATTACACAGAATCTAATGAACGATTGGTCAATGAAAATCGTATGAAAGAAGCATTGAAGGACTTGACTCCTGTTCAAATATTTGAAATGTTTTTCGACGATGAAGTTCTTCAAATGATTGTCGAGTTTTCCCAGTTGTATGCTTGTCAAAATAATCGACATAACTTTAGTATTACTGTAGCAGAGCTGAAAACGTTCCTCGCAATATTAATTTTA
This sequence comes from Phasia obesa, assembly GCA_949628195.1. Classification (NCBI taxonomy): domain Eukaryota; kingdom Metazoa; phylum Arthropoda; class Insecta; order Diptera; family Tachinidae; genus Phasia; species Phasia obesa. The sequence goes on from OX451219.1 coordinate 12,446,700, forward strand.
TCTGGTTATCACAAACTGCCGAGAGAAGAAATGTATTGGTCTTTAGATGAAGATATTGGAGTAGATGTTGTGTCAATGGCTATGTCTAGGAATAGATTTAAGGAAATAAAAAGAAATTTGCACCTTGTTGATAATAACGATGCTCCGAACACCACCGATAAAATGTTCAAAGTACGCAAACTCTCAGATGTTCTTATCAAAAAGTTCAACCAGTGGGGTGTTTTTCACGAAAATATTTCCATTGACGAATCTATGGTCAAATATTATGGTCATCATTCAGCAAAACAATTTATTCGAGGTAAGCCTGTTCGGTTTGGTTTTAAAAACTGGGTTGCTGCAAGTTCCAATGGATACTGCTACTCATTTGACATTTATTGTGGTAAATCAACAAATGATACTACTGAGCCTTTAGGGACTAGAGTTGTGAAAATGCTGTTGAATAAATTGACCACAAATCCTCCAAATCACAAAATCTTCTTTGACAACTTTTTTACAAGTTGCGATCTTTTAATTGATTTACGCCGTTTAGGTTACCGTGCCACCGGAACCATTAGAGAAAATCGAACTAAGAAATGTCCTTTAACAAGTGTAAAGGATATGATCAAGAAATCAAGAGCAGAGTTCGACTACAGGTTCGATAAGAACAATGAACTATTATTGGTTCGCTGGAAAGACAACAGCATTTGCACTATGGCAACAAATTATGATTCTTACGAGCCGATGGGAAATGTAAAAAGGTGGTGTTCAGTAAAAAAACAAAAAACTGATATGCAAATTCCATATTTATTCCAAAACTACAACAAGGGAATGGGTGGAGTAGATGAAATGGACCAATCAATATCACTCTACAGAACTAGCATCCATGGAAAAAAATGGTGGTGGGTTTTATTCACTTATATGCTTGATATGGCTATATCAAATGCCTGGCGATTGCATCTACATAGTAAAAAGGACAACATGGATCAGTTATTGTTTCGACGAAACATAGCTAGGTTTTACCTACAACAAGTTTCCCGAAGACAATCTGCTCGACCTTCATCTTCAAATATCGAAGGTCTAAAACTGGACGGCACCGATCATGTACCTGAGAAGCTATCAAAGCGTGTGCGTTGTGTGATCTGTCACAACAGAAGCCGCTGGTGTTGCAAAAAATGTAAAAAAACCCTTTGTATTGAAAAAACTTGTTTTGCTAAATTTCACACATAATTGGCCAGTGTGCCAATTTGGGCACACCCCTGTAATATCTTGGAAATCAATTTTTTTGTACTTTTTTTTTATTCTTGTGCTTTTTCGTATTACTAACAATAAATAAATAATAAAATCTCTAATTTTTTTTTGTGGTTTATATTTGGCTGTAAATGGGTTAAGAAGCGGGGTATTTTACCGAAATAATTTAAAGAAGAAAAGTCTGGCCCAAAAGCTGCATTAAGCGAAGCCAGGATTCATAATATTTTTCTAATTCACAAGCTTCTCTTTCATTGTTGTATCCTGTATTGATAATGTCAAACTTCCAGTTAGGGTACACTAAATAAGAAACGAAGAAGTATTTACTTCTTTATTATGTGTAAATCGAATGAAAAATGACACCGAAAAAACTAAATTAATTCCTGCATTATTTTCCTTTTCATTACCCCTCGTCTACATTAGCCATCAATTTGCCTAACATAAGTCAAACCAAGAATGATAGAAGACAAGATTACGCTCTGCGCATGTTTTCCCGTTAGATGACGTTGTTCGGCCAATTTAAAGTTGCCAACTCCTTAATCAACAAATTGCTGCAAATAATAGGCAAAAATTGCCAACCCTGCGAATAAACTCTCAACGTTTTTATTAAAAACTCTCATAATTTATAGTTACACTCTCAGTCAGAATTATTCGCCAATAGGAACACAGTTTCGTGACGTCATTAGGACGACATGTGCAGAAAATTTTAATTTTATTTTCGTGATGGCATAACATTGTCGTCTATCATCCTTGAGACAAACTTCATATAAAAAAAAAACATTTCTCATACTGGTTTTTTATATGAAGTTTGACTTTTGTTAAGACAAATTGATGGCTTATGTAGCATAGTGTCTACAACTGGGATTAACTTTGACATAATATGTGAGAGAACATCGGCAGCAAGGCATATTAAAACAGGTAGCCTCACTACTGAGGGGAAATATTAAGGCGAAAATAATCAATTTTTTTTATATGGATTTTGACAATTAAACTTACAATTTTTCCCCTTAAATGGAAATTGAACTATCACTCCATATAAAAAAAATTTAAAAATTTTCGCCTTAATATTTCCCCTCCGTAGTGAGGCTACCTGATTAATATGCCTTGATCGGCAGAAAGTACTATGTGCATTGTAATTTGCTCGATTATTTGACAGTTCATTGCATGAAATTGTTTCCATTAGATCTCTGATGAAAACGCTTTCATGTTAAATTTTGTGGCACTGCAATTGAGGTCCACATGTAACAAAAATCTTTCTGGGGTAACCATTAGATATTAACATGCCTTAACTAAAGTCAAACTTCATTTAAAAAAACATTATTTTTAATACTGGTTTTTTATATAAAGTTTGACTTTTGTTAAGGCGTATTAATGGGTAATGTAGACGGGGGCTTAAGATGAAAAATAATACGGTGTTGCCACCAAGATATAATATTGCCAGGTTATCCCACTTTTGTATTAATGCTTTTCGCCTCCTCCTGGATCCGTAGTACGACCTACACTTTCGTATAGGAAGCCAGAATTCTCACTTTCAGCTTTTGTTGATTAATTTAATTTCGAGTTTTGTATGGTGCTCCAACAATAAACGACTTTTAATATAATATATTTTTAGGTTATAAACGATAATAAAACGAACTTTACGACTTTATGGGTTTCGTTACTGGACCTACCCTAATGTAGATGAATTTTTAGATTAAAAAACAGCGGAACACCATTTTAGGTCTATTTTCACATGGCTATTATATAACTACACAGTAAAATATTTGATAAAAATGGCCCAGTACTTCTGTTTCGGATGAAAAATTGGTAAATTAAACACATATCATTGAATTATACGGTGTGTTGATCATAAACTGATCATTAAAATAAACACCAACTTTATTTAACAACAGTGTAAATTAAAATAAAATTTAAGGTTATGTTAGGAAGGGTAGTGTTACTTAATATTGTATACTTTTTCTCATAGACCTATTTGTGCCTGAGTGATTCCCTTCTATTTTGCCACGAAAGAACCCCTTTAACTATTCTAACCCTATGTCTAACCCGTGTGGAATCGTTCACCCTGTCAATGCAGCTTTTAACTCCATAGTTTCGATTTTTTCTAATTTCTAGCACATTTTGCAAAAATTCGGACATCCATTTCCCATAAATTGGTCCTAGCTCTAAGCGAACAATGAACCATTATTTACACCAAAAATGCCCAGGCCATAAGGCCCTTGAAACCCTGCGATTTTCTCTACTCCTCCAGGATTACTCCGATTTAAAAAATTTTTACTATTGAGTTCCCTTTAGTAAAGACAGATCTTCGGTTTCATCATTCTTTCCCGCATCTCAGAGTTCATCACATTCCTCTCGACGCACAGAGGGGTATTTGGCCAATCTAGGCGGCCAAAATTATTTTGATTGAATTTTGTATGCAAAATATTTCGAAAAGACATGTTGTGGCATTTAAAATTGTAAATTTATATAAACAAGCAAAAAGACGTAGGGTATTAAGACGGTATTTCCCCAAACCAATTAAAAGAGAATACTTTTTAAAGAAACTCTAAGTCGTGCAGTATGAAACAAACAATTCTTTTTTTATTGAAAAGATAAAAATATGATATAAAATAAAATCAATCGGCCATTTCTTCATTGCCTGAGCTGAAAATATCTTCTTTATTTAATTCATAAATGTTGTCTTCGTTGTTTTCGGTTGGGACAAGCATTTCTAAGCATTCCTTTGAGAAAGGATTTTGTGTTTTTTTCGGCTTTGGTCTTAGTCCCGTTAACAGAGGATCTGAAGTTAGCAATAATCTATTAATTATATCTCTATTGCAGGACTCTCTTAAAAATTTTCGGGCGTAGTTTTCACGATATTGCCGAAAGTGCTTATTTCTTAGAAATTATTGATGAAATATTGCAGATTTCGGAAATTCGTAAAACGTCTTCACGAACTATGAATTTGACCTTTGAAGAACCTAGATTTGGAAACAAAAAATTCTGTAATTGCTAAATTTTGAAATTAAATGTGTAAAAGAAGTGTCCAATAAAGCAGCATGTACAGTAAAGCATCAGAATTTTTGGTACATTTTCCAGCAGTACCATACTTCAAAGGGCCATAAAATAGTCATCCGCACATATCCGCAGCCAATTTTTTTTTTTCAAACCATGAAATATCAATTAACACACCCGAGCGAGAATCTCAATTGCGTTAAGTGGTGTTATACAACTTTATGACTATAGTTAATTTTTTTAATCAATTAAAATTAACAAAAATACCATCATTTTCAATGTAGCTCTGCCGGTACCAGAATATATTATATTCTTATTAAGCTATGTGAATTATATCATATTTACCTGCATTACAATTATCCATTTTAATAAAATTCATAAACTGAAAACACGCTTTTACTCGATTTTTTTTCACGTTGACTTGTCTCAAACACAGAAAAAAGGCATATGCGTACTTAGCAACACGAAACTTTGACTGCGTGGCGAGAGTGAACGAGGAATTAAAAAATAACGGGATCTAGTCCAGCATTCTATTCTCTTCACCCTACCTACGGTGGGTAGTTAAAAAAAAGTGAGTTTTGAAAATTCGAATTTTGGCCGCTTAAATTGGACAAATACCCTTCTGTGCGACGCTTCAATGAAACAACTTCCTCTTCAATTAGATTGTCGATAGCATTGAAAAATGTTTTTTTAATTTTTAATGCAGCCTCGCACTTAGTTTATTTAAAATCAGGTAATGATTTCTCTCAGTGTGTTGCCAGCAAAAAAAAAAAAAAAAACTACATACGATTTAAACATGCAATAAATATAAAAAAAGAACAAAATACATTTGGAAATAAAAATTGATTCACACAAAACTTAAACTTAAGACACATTTTAAGTCACCAGACAAACTGACGCAGACTAAAAGTCCAATAAATTGTAGGCTGAGACAAAAAAAACAAAATTTTATTACGAGTTTAAATGCAATAATAAGACATAAACAAAACACTATGCTTATAGAATACAATTAAACCCAGTAAGCAAATTAATGGAAAGTTTATAAATTTAAATAAAACATTTTTCAACATTAAAGTAAGTCGGGTTTTGCACGGAGCAAGTTTGAATTTTTGTGGGTAAGAGAAAAAGAGAAGTAACATGAGCTATAATCATCTCACATTCAGAAAAATTAAGAGTTGCGCAACAATACTTGCCCTGTGGAAAAATGGCTAACTCAATAAAGAGTTTTTTTTAATATTTACTTCTTAATCTTTTTTAATAATTTACTTCTTAATCGCGTATATTTATTTCAAACTTAGGGCTAATGGTGTAAAAATTTTGTGAATCAACGTACTTTTAAGCCTTTTTTTTCTAATTCGAAACACAGTGCTACCGTATTTACATAAAAAAAACTATTCTTTATTTTAAACATCAGTTAAAACTTTTTCAAAAAATCCTAAGCCTTAAATACCTCTTGATTCAAAACAAACATCTTGATTCAGAAAATCTTTAGGAAATAAAAAGACAACTAAAAAACAAATCACACACCACATACGGCAACACTGATTAGAAATGGCATATATGTACGTCAAGCCATTTACTGAAATAATCCATCTCCAGAGGAACATTTTGGTTTTAAGAATTACGCGCAGGGAAATGACCTGCTACATCCATTGCTATACGTTAGAAGGTAGCTATTGAAGCTGTTCACGAAGGTCGTGAAGGTCGGCTGCAGTTTTACCACCATTTTACCCATCTTTCCCAGGTGGGGTATAAGCAGTCATATTACACTCTGTGGTTGTTCCAAAGGACCTAGTATTTTGCAAATTATTATTATTTTTATATTTTTATTTTATATTATTTTTGTTATTATTATAACACAGCAAAAAATTTCGGACTATTTTTAATACCAAGCCGGTGTATATATATAACAATGACAAAAAAGAATTAAATTTATTCCAGCTGGTATTAAATAAAAAGAGACCAAATGAGAGAAATTAAGAGCGATTAGAATTTTACTCTCTTTTTCAAGTCATTAAATTAACACCACTGTTTATTACATTTTATTATTTTTTGGTATTAAAAATAACCTAGCTTTGGATATTTTTTATGCAGGAAAAGAGTTATTTTTATTATAAACAAGAATAGATTTCAATATCGCCCAGAATAAATTGTATTCTTGTCTAGGTGTTATTTTTAATACCCCAGGGAATAAATAGTATACTAAATGGGTGTTAATTACAACCTTGGCAGAATTAATTTAATACCCTTTTTTCGATTTTTATCCCATAGAAATAAAACAAATTTAATTTATTTTAAGGCATTAAAAAATTAAATTAATTAAAAATAAATGTTAAATTATATATATTATATAAAAAAAAAAAAAATTAAATATGGAAAATGTATAATAACATATGTAATAAATTTAATAATTCATTTAGATAATTTTACAGACAGTTATAACGAACTCGGTTTAAAACGAATTTCGGGATATAGTTAACAGATTTAAAGATTAAAAGTTTCAGGTGACAATTTTTATACAAAAAAATATTTGACTATGGTTATAATGAGCCATGTTTATGCTGGTCTTCTTGAGTTTGTTAAAATCGAGTTTGTATTTTAATACTTACAATGCCACCACAATTGCTATTTTCAACTTTATACGCTGGGAACAGATGAATTATAGCTTCGGCTAACGCAATCTTATCTTCCCGTTTTGGGTAATTGCCCCTGCGTTGCCGTAAAAAGTTCACTGCTTCGCGAACCAAACAGCGTCGAGAAGAATCACTTAGGATTTGCTTTTCGCGATACTCAATAAATATATTTGAATAATCACCATCTTTCAAATAACATTCCAATTCCTTTATAAAAATTATATAAAAGTTAGATTTCCGAAACTTTAATTTATCAGAAATGACTTTAACAAGAACCGTATGTAAATTTTTAACTTACCTTTGTAATGCTGGAACGCTTGTTTGCTGCTCCTTCTAAACAAATCTCAACAAAGAAGCAGCTGCAGCATCCATATTGTCTAACTATTCCTGGAAGCTTCTCGAATTCAATTGTGGCACCGTCACGATCCTTAAAATGTATCTCAGATCCTTCTAACTCCAAATTCAGCTTGTCTATAACTAAATATCAATAATTAATACAAGTCACAAAATAAAAGTTCTTTACAATATTAATTTTTCATGATTTTCTAAGAAAAAAATTATTTATTCTATGAAGAAATTCTTAGAAAAACATGAAAATGGCATCATGCAAAAACTCTTACAGGTTTTGTCGCTCCTAAGTTTTAGAAATAAAGTTAAGTCAATACTTACTTGAAATAATGATTCCACTTGAAGTAAACTTCTCACTTTCAGGATCATTGATTTCCACAATCAAAAATTGTTCACCACTTTTAACTTTTAAAAACATTATCAAGCTATCAAACATTTCTTGCACAAATACTTTTTATTTTTTTTGACCACGTGAAACAACAAGAGAGAGTTTTAATCACTTTCGGGTTTATTTTTAAACTTTATGGATTATTTTTATGAAAAGAGAGAATTTCTATTCCTTTAGGGCATTAAAATAAAACTTAATGTAATTAAATAAAGAGAGAAACATTTTTAATACCTGATTTGGTATTAAATCTAAACCAAACGGAATTATTATATTATAACCTAAAAACTAGATTAAGAATAAAGGTTTTATTTTTATTCCAAGTAGTACTTAAATAAATTGACAGCTCATTTTCGGTTTTAAATGTAAACTATTTTGGAATTAATTTTAAATTTTATTACAGAATAGACTATTATCAAAACCAATGAGTTTAAAAATTAGTCCAAGACTTTTTACTGTGAATTAATTTAAACCTATTTTGGCAGATTAGTACATTAAATTTATAATTTATTTACGTAAGACCAACCCTAAAGGGTCATATGGGATCATTTGTATGCTTCGATGGCCACTCGTCATTAAAGTCTATATGCGTGAGTGGAACATGAATTATATATTTGTTTCTTCTCCGCTCTTGTTCAAACATCAAATTACACGGCCGTCGGCATTGTTATGTTTACCGCCTTTCATGATTAATGCTAAACTCTGAACTCTAGAGCCGTTCAATTCAGCTGGCAGGCTCTTTTTCAGTGCTTTTAAATAATATCTGACATATTTCTGTCCTACTCACAAAAAAAAATCGTTGCAAAATGGTGTTGTAGGTGCTTCACTATTATACAAATAGAAGATCGCATTGGAAAAAAATTGTATTTATTTTTCAAAAAACTATCAATTTGTTAAAAAGTCTGTCACACGCATACACTTCTAATCCGCGCTATCATAATTTTTGAGCACACATACCATTTTTGACAGATTGATCAACTGAGTATGATAGAGAATCACGGCCTTAAATTGCAGCAACCACCTGATTGTGGCATTTATAAAATAATACATTAAGTAACACCCCGTTTTCACTAGCCATCAATTTCAACAAAACATAAACATGACGCCGCCAGAACAAAGGAATTAATTTCTAAATGTTGTTATAGGTGGCGAAAATGTGTTTATGTCATTTTCTGTTTGAACATAATTTTCTGTTTTCCAACAATGTTTTTTGAATGTTTATTGCACAGTAGATAGAAGTAGTACGGTTGAGCGACAGATGGCGCTGTTTAAACCAAAATATAACTACAAGAACATTGTCATATTATAAACCAATTATATAAAAAATGTTTTGACAACCATGTTAAGACGTTGAAACAGCATTAACATGGGCAGTCTACGCTTAACACCAACATAATATTATATGAAGAAACACTATTTTAAATACTGTATTTTTTATATGAAGTTTGACTTTTCTGAAGACAAATTTATCCCAGTTGGAGATACTATGTACTTAATGTTTATCATTTTATGTCTTATGTAAACGAGGGGTAACACTTTTAAGCAAGGCGAATTCATACCAGATTTGAGCAGTAGAGCAACAACTATAACAAAACAACAACTTCGACATTAGACCAGCAGATATAAAACAATGTATTTTTGGCAAGACATTATCCCCCGTCTCCATTGAACATTAAAATGTCTTAACAAAAGTCAAATTTTATATAAATTACTGTTTTTTTTATATATTTTTTTTTATATGAAGTTTGACTTTTGTTAAGACATGTTAATGACTAATGTAGAAGGTATGAAATCGCTTTGCTTTTAAGTCAACAAAGCAAGGCTGGGATGTGGTAATTTATAAATGTTTATTGGGTTATGTTTTTCTTTTTGTTGTTGTCCTTAAAACTTTGTTTAAAATTAAATAATGTAACAGGCCTATAAATGCATAAAACATATTGTATGTGTTTTTGTTATCGTTACAATCATGGAAAATTGTAAATTAGCAGACAACCATAAGACACACATATGGATGTTTCTTTATGCAAAATGACGAAGAATAGTAGAGCATTTTTAAACGCATTCAAATGATCTTTAACAGATTATGACTCAGTTCATTCATACATACTTACATATGTGTAAATTATAGTTGAAAGAAATATGGTTTCAAAACAATTTAGCAAATTGTTTAGAAATTTCAGACCAAAATATATTTTATTGTATCTTGCACTCACTCACACACTCGCGAGTTTTTGTGTGTGAAATTATGAGAAAGCTTTCCATTTAAGAATTTTTAACTGGATTAGACAAAAAAACCAAAAAAAACTCATAAATTAAAATAGTCTATTGTACTGAGCAGCAGCAAGTGTTTGTCTGATCTGATCCAGAGACCTTAATTGAAATGTCTATTAATGCGAGTAAATTAACATTTCCATCTAATAAAAGTCTAGTTTTTAGACAATTTGTGTCTCAATGTTAAAGGGACAAATTTAAATTAGTTTGGAAATAGTGAACAGGAAATGAACTTATTTCTTTTAGAAGTTTGTTCGTTAGTGTTATAAACAAGCAACAAATACGAATTAACAACAGATTGGAATTAAATTTAAATCTATGTATATACATAAAGCACAAAATGTGTTTGTATGTTTTTTTGTTTGTTTGTCGCAAAGCTATAGCTGCCTACACCAGTGAACCGATCTTTCTTGAATTATCACAGTTGGTAAAATAGGGTAAATATTTTTTTTAATATTCGACGTGGGCGTGGCACCTCCCATACAAAGTAAATATTTATCATCGTGTAGCTTGGTGAAAGTAATAGGTAGCGCCTTAAAAAATTTGCGCCCGTAACCTCTATAATAACATACATAGTTTAGAGAAAGATAGACTGGATTAGAATAGTGGGCGTGGTACCTCCTATACTAGTGAAAAAAATATTATCCTGTATCTGGAGATCTGAATTAGGTAGCACCTTGGAATTTCGCACCAGTAACTACCATATTAACCTTAAAGCTTTGCACAAGTAACTCCTATCCTAATGCGCATAGTCTACTAAAATACAGAAATAATTGGACAGCGGGCATGGTAGCTCCCACATAAAGTGAAAAATTATTATTCTGTATCCAGGGAACTGCAATAGGTAGCGCCTTAGAATTTCGTACCAGTAACTATCATATTAAAGTACATAGTTCACCTAAACACAGACTGAATTGGATTAGTGGGCGTGGTACCTCCCATACAAAGTGAAAAATTATTATCGTTTACATAGAGAACTCTAATAGGTATGGTCTTGAAAGTAGGTAAAAGTAACCCACACAGCCATGGGAATACTCTGGAAAAACATAGCCTGGATTGTGACAGTGATCGTGGTACCCCTCGCACAAAGTAAAAAATTATTATCGTGATCTAGAGAATTGAATTAGGTGCAACCTTGGAATTTCGCACCCAACCCCCATATTAACGTACAAAGTCAAGCTAAACACGGGCTAAATTGTAATAGTGGGCGTGGTACCTAACATAGAAAAATTATTATCGTATACCTGGAGAACTACAATAGGTAGAGTCTTGAAACTTTGCACAAGTAACCCTTAAAGTAATCTTGCACCGGGGATAGCTAGTAATTTATACTTTATGTATATTGCACAGTGCGCCAGAATCAAAATCTGTGAATCATTCACTTACCAGGGTTATCGTTATGTGGCCTCAAAGTTGGGAACTTCACAACTTAAAATTTTTATATTCTGATAAAAAAAAAATTTTCTAATAAAAAAAAAATATTGGTGGCGCCTTCTTTTATCTAAAATACACAAAAATTCATTCACCCCTATCGCAAATAATTATTCCCATGAAAAAAACTCCCAAATTTTTCTATCGTGAATGATTGCAATAACAATTTACTTGTATTTTACGATAGAAATCATTCACGATATAAATTTTGGGAGTTTTTTCATGGCAACAAATATTCGCGATAGGGGTGATTAGTTTTAATTTAAACTTTAATTTAAAACTGATTAAACACCTTTAATTGGTGAAAACACTTTTTTCTGTGCATATCTAATTTAAAAATCAAATATGTATATATTTTAACAAAAAATGAATAAATGCCAAGCTCAAAAAAGTTTTAAGGTGCGAGGTTCCCAACTTAGCGCCCACAGAGCGCAAACCCTGGTGTGAATAGTGTACGCGTAAAAACATAAGCTCAGATATGCCCACGTAAACGTTTGGATAACTCGGACTTGCCCTTTACAAATGGCTTAGATTTCCCTAATATTTTGATTCTGGCCCACTGTGAAGTGGTAATCAATACTGCTGTAATTTATTTCGAAGTTATTTTTTTTTTTTGATTTGCACTCAGTATTTGAACTATATATCTTAAATGAATTATGTTGAAAATAGGTAAAAAAGTAAAAGATTAACTAAATTAATTAAAATATTCACCCCCAACATATTTGGCGTCATCGATATCGTTGTCACATCTCTTGGTATTGACGTCGTCATCAATTCGATTATAATTTGGTATTCCCTCACAGTATTATGACCTCGTCGAGGGGTTATCGACAATCGTTGAAAATATTACAAAGAGTTTCTTTCCTCTGTGTATTCCCCTCAACGACCGGAAAGAAACCAAAACTAGTCTTAGACAATATTCCCAAGTAAACACTGGTTTCGATGGCAATAGTTTTATAGATTTGCTGCTCAAAAAAGACATGTCTTTCAGGGTACACAAAAAGACATGTTTTTAAATCATCGTCTAAATCCCGTCATATTTACTCAAAATTAATTGTTTTCTTTGTTTTTGTCTAGATTTTCCTCAATTATTTGAAATGACATTCGATTAAATATTTCTCTTTTCAATATCTTATTGGCTTTTAATTTTTATTACTGTTAACCACCATTCACCATGGTCGTTTCCTCCAACAACAACAAATCCTAACAAAACCAAAGATAAAAAACTTCTTAATCTAAAATCTCATTTTGAATAGATGGCTAGCTGGCTGCACGCTATTGATGACTTTCAAGAAATAAAATTTTTCTTACACACATGATGCTGCTGCCTTCAGTCGTTGTTTAAAGAAAAGTGTCATCCAAATGTGTTTAAAACATAAATTTCAATTAGAACTCTGCCACATAAACAACAAAAAAACAAAAAACGAGCATAGAGACACGACAAATTTGTTTTGAAAACAAAGAAAAATTTACAAGAATCAGATGAAACAGGCTGAGATTTAAAGATTAGATTTATTTTATAGGCAAATTGTGTTCTTCTCATTCACATTTTATAGGTGATTAAATGATTATTTTATTTGAATAAAACAAGTGTTAACATTGATTTTCTAGAGCCATTAAAAAACAAAAGTGGTTTGTCAAATACAATGTGTCAACTTGACGTTACACTGTGGGTCGCTCTAAAAGTTGTTTTATTATATTTTTCATACTCAAAACTTATATCATCTCATCTTAAGGCCAGAATTAACTCTCCTATACAATTGTACAATTCAATCCCAAAAACATCTGACAAAATTATGTGAGATTTTTTTTTTTTTTTTTTCAAAATGGCGTTGTAGGTGTTTCACTGTTATACAAATAGAAGATTTTGCAACTCTGTTCGCATGGAAAAATATATTTTCCGAATTTTTCCAAAAGATTATCAAACTGTACAGACCTGTCAAAAAGTCTGTCATACTTTTTGAGCACACATGCTATCTTTGACAAAGCGAAGGACTGAGTATGATAGTGAATCATGGCGGGTTAACGCGTAATTCGAATCGAAAACAAAATCATTTGAATTTGTGTGACTTATGCATTGTGTTTCGAAAAGATTTTCTTTCGAATCGAAATAGGCCGTAGCCCCCATGGCCTTTATGGCGAAAATATCTCGCTTATATTTCGAAAACTATTTTTATCAACTTAAGTCGTATAACACTATTTTTTATTCGTTTCTTTTTCGTGCAATCTTGGTAGAGCGAAATAGAGTGATTCTTTTTCTCTTTCTTCAAGAATTTAGCTTTTCGTGCTTGCTTTCATTAATGATGAAGCTTTGACCAATAGTTACTCGAAGCAGGTTTTTGTATTTTTTAGGGTTTCATACCCCTTTTCATATCGCTTTCTGATGTTTAGACGACTAAATGTCTGTCGGACTATAATTGACGATCTGACTACAAACACAGAAAAAATTGTTTGCACCAATTAAAGGTTTTAATTAGTTTTAAATAACATCAAAAGTTTTTAGAATCATCATACAAAAGGTTAAGAGCATAAATTCCGTGTCACTAAAACAAGTTCTGATATGCTCAAGGGAGTGTACTATATTGTGTGGCAACTCTTCATCCTCAAGAAGATTTCCATTTTTACGGGAATGGCGTGCTTTTGAAAATGGTTAAAACTTGCCACTTCTAGAAAATTCTGTTGAAGTCCAGAACATTCAAAAGTATTCGAGGGCATTTCACAAGAGGGAAGGGAGTGCTTTAGAAAATCTATACATAGTAGGTATAATAAAATTGTAACTCATTTCCTGTCTGTCTGTCTGTCTGGTTATTCTTTATGTTCGCATCATGTAAAAACTTTTGGATGGATTTATAGAAAATTTTGTGAGGAGGTCCCTTAGTATCCTGATTCCAATATAGGTTACTCTTTTTTCGGAAAAATATCTTATTTCCAAGAGAACTTGAAGAGAAAAAGCAGTGAAGATATGCCTATTTTTCAACCGATTTAAAGGTATCTTTTAAATTTGAGAGCGGTATATTTTAAACATGGTTGCGCAACAGATGGCGCTGTTTTAAAATAATCACAAAATTAATTGAAATTGGTATATTTTAAACTCGGTTGCGCAATACCCCCGGGGGTTCCAATTGTCACTGCAGGAGATAGCAAATGTTTTAACGCGGTGAAAATAGGAGCACCAGACGCTAGGAATCCTAGAACCTAAATCTGGAAGAAAAAGTCTGTTGTTTTATAACACGGGTCCTCTTCGAGGCCCGTCCAGTGCCCAAAGGACTGGTACCACGGGAATCGGTAAGCCCCACAGAGAGCTTACTCCTCTCTGTGACCGGTTATTGGTGAGATCCCCTTCGGGGGTACACGTTTATGTAGGAGTGGTGAAAGGTCCATCAAGTGTGCTGTTGCACTCTCAAATGAACGGAGTTTGGATACTCTCTAAAGGCTATAATATGGAACCTAGGCTTGCCTTTTAGGCTTGCCATATTATAAAAATTGCTATTCATTGTGACTGTATCACACATAAATTGCGATACTATCGGCAACTTGGTGTGTTGCCATAATACACAATGGGGGCGCTAATCTACGCTTACATTTCACTCAGTGGAAAGACCACCGTGGGATAAGGCCATCAAGGCAGGTGCCCGCGTTAATCTTGTTCCACATCTCGGATGCGCACAAATAATCACAAAATATGATTTACTTACTGCCAAATAGCCAATTGAATAAAATTTATATTTGATTTGTATTTTTACTTAGTGGAATTACATTTTGTTATTAAAATATTTTTTTTGTTATTAAAACCTTTTACAGAGCTTTAAAACAATTTTTAGAATTTTTTTTTTATCGAGGGATGGCTACCTTTGTCTAAACAAATACGTAAATACGAGTCGTAAAATTTGATGTGGATTACTTTCAAAGCAAAATCGAATAAAATATTGTCAGGACTCGCACAAAGTGTGTGGGAACAACTAATATAAGATGGGAATCTTTTAATCTTTAAATATTTCTCTCTAGAGCTTTCCACAATATTACGAAACATTCAATGTTTTTCTTTTTTTGTATAAGTGGGAACACATTCATTGAAAAAAGTTTTTGCACCAATTAAAGGTTTTAATTAGTTTTAAATTAAAATTCAATTAATTTTTTAATTGATTTAACTATATATTTGTTTAAAATAGAACAAACAAATTTCCTAATTAAACTAATAATTGAATCAATTAATATTTTAATTAAAGTTTAATCTGAAACCAATTAAAACCTTTAATAGGTGAAGATATTTTATTTTTTTTATTACTTATTGGTAGGACAAATAGGATTTGTCGAGGTATTTTTTCTCATTCTCACTTGTTTTATTTTAACCCTAATTTTTCATTAAGTTACAAAACAACTCCAAAACTTCGTCATCACTGAATTTATATTTAGATTATTTTCACTTCTACAAAGTTTTATTATAAATATTCTTCGGTTTCTCATTGTAAAAAAATTATTTTTTTCTTTTCTGGCTGATGTTGGCCGATGTTTACTTTGTAATATTTTGCTCATTTTGCCGTTTCATATCATTTGTAAGAGCTTCTTTGGCAGCCAGTTCACAGTTTATTTTTTTTTTTTCGTTTTTCAATTCAACAAAGTATTCACTAACCTAAAGACGACACTCGCTCACTCAATCGCTCATAGGCAGGCATATTTGTATAAAAATACAAAGGCCCCAAAACCATTCATTATGTTGAAAATGTGAATGCATGTTGAAAATACAGGCGAATGAATATTCACTCAGTAAATTTCGCCATGGTTTTTTGGGTAAGAAAAAAATCAAAAAAAAAAAACAAATGCTATGACGACGTTAGTGACGATACATCGTCATCATTTCATAAAACATATTTTTTTTTCTAAACAGATATTTAAATGAATGAGTTTAATATTTTGTTATCTAAATGTATGTATCTTTTTTAATTTAAGTTTTTTGAACTATAGTTATAATGCCAGGATGCATCACGAATAGAGCAGCTTTTAAGAACTGTAATTTTTTACCTTTGTTTAAGTCCACTAAAGTAGGACCAATAAGCTCTAAAAGTGGTTTTTTTTATTGGAATTTATTGGTCACTAATATGAGTTTTTAAGATACTCCACTGGCTTTTGAGTTTCAATAGTACTCCACAGGGACGTTCAAATATATATTGAATATTAGAGTATAATTTGTAAAACTACAGCATGTAATAGTAATAGTAAATCTCAAAAAGCCCCACAATGCAGTTCAGGTCAGATACGTTCAACGACCTGCTTATCTCCCTTAAAAAACCACGAGCTATTTCAGGATCTTGCTTTATTATGAGGGAGAGCAATTCTTGCAGTTGCAGTTTTTTTTTGTACTATTTAACCCAAAAAAGTGCTTTAGAATTATTATTTTACATTATATTCATTTAAAACTTACTTTTTTATTTATCTCCCTTTAAAATGTTTGGAGAAAAAATGTAGAAATGTTTCCCCTTTTTTCATGTTTATAATACTTACTTTTTTCCCGGAAGAGAATATCCCTTTTTTGTAGTTTGCTTAGAATAGGAGGTTATGGAAAAAAATTCTCTGGTAGATTTTATTTAGACTAAGGGAACAGGGAAAAAACTCCCAGAGAATTGGTGTTCGTAATTGAGCTGATACCCTTCACCATAGAGATTGACATTTTACCACACGCTCCCCCTTCTATACGACCATCCTACATTCATTAGGCCTACAGTCATTAGGCAGATCAAAGCAAATAAAGGATGAAAACTTGTTAACTTTTGGGCGCTGCTGAGTTTCATTTGTCTTAAAAAGTTGTATTTTATGTGTAACCATAATCGAAGATAACAGTCATAAAAACCAGAAAAAAACGAATCCAATATTATCCTACTACTAAAAGGGAGTTCTGGCCGCCCCATTGCAACTAAATCATTGGTACTAAAACTGAAATTATTGGTATTAAAAAGGTCAGACCTAAGTAAAATAAAAACGATAAAAAAGAACTCAATATTAACCCCAAAAAAGCACCTTTCCCCAGGAAGGTCCTACGGAGCCCTCCCCCTGGGCTCCATAGGACCGCCCTGCAATCCATATTGCCTTGAAAGTGATCAGACTAAAGTAAACAAACCTTGCCCGTATTGCCCCTCAGGAGCCCATTGACCGTTACTGGTTCCTAGTGGGTCTATCTCTACGTTTATTGCTTTCTATAAAGGAATTTGATACAAATCAAAGCAGAAAAACCCTATCAACCTAAAAATAAACACAAAATTGTGATTATTGCCACCCGAGATCTGTATGCAATCTATTTGTCGCCCACTAATATTTAGTATCGAAAAAAAAGCAAACGAAAATCATTACAACCGAAAAAAAATAAAAACCTAAAAAAATATAAGTAGGCTTGGTATTTTGCAGCCACGAATGGAATGGTCTGATATTGCTGAATTGCAATAGCAAAATTTGCGAAACTATGCCTGGCAGATTGGTGGGTTTAAATTTTCTGCATCTCTTCCAGTGTCTTGCCAAAGCTGATTTCAACCCGAACACTGACGGACATCGCTAAATCAACTTCTCTATGTATAAGGGTCCAGAATATATATAATTTATGGGGTCGGAAATGAATATTGCGGAAATTACACACGCAGTGACATACTTACATATGTATACCCTGTGGTGAAGGGTATAAAAATAACAACGTTTTAGTACACAATTTTTATGGTTTGGAGTTTTATTTTATTTATTTATTTATTAATATTTAATGTACCAATACAATTACAAATTCTATTCTAATTTAAATTACCCAGCTTATTAACGCAGACTTTCGCTAGTTATAGTGAAAACATCCATAGACTTTGCTGGGAATGGAACCCACAACTCTCAGACTGATAGACTACCTACTAGGCTAACGGGTTACCCTTCCTTATCAGATATATAAAAATACTTTATTTTATGAATAATGAGGTGAAGAGATTAAGGGCAAAAATTATGAAATCATCAATTACATAAAACTGATAAATAATGTTAAGAACCAATAGTTAATTTGAAATTAGAAATATTCGAACTTCAAAATTTTATAGAAAATTCGAAACTGCACAAAATTATGAAAATTATGCTTTATTAAAAATGACTTGAGTAGATTGTAAGAACATGATTGTAGAATTAAACATCAGTTAAAGATAACTAGTAAATTCGAAATTCATAAAACTCGTAATTAGAAAAGAATTGTTTATTTTACAAAACTATCGAAACTTTTTAAAAATTCAGTATTTTATAAAAAAAAGGGTTAGGAAAACGTAATATTCGTACTGCGAAATTTTATAGAAAATTTGAAACTTAAGAACCAAAAGTTAATTAGAAATTAGAAAAACGGAATATTCGAACATCGAAATTTTATAGAAAATTCGAAACTTCATAAAATTATGAAAAATATGCTTTATAAAAAATGACTAGAGTAGATTAGATTAGAAGAAAATTATTGTATAATTAAAAATCAGTTTAAAAAAAGTGTTAAATTCAAAATTCATAAAATTCGTAATTATATAAGAAATCCCTATTCTCGTATTCCCTATGGTACAGTACAAACTGGAAAATTTATTAAAAATTTAAAACAAAAACGTTTAGTAGACTAAGAGAAAATAAATGTGGGATTAGGATAAGTTATAAATTTGAAATTAATAATCTTCGAAATTAAATTACCAAAATTCGAAATTAAATAAGAATTGTTTTTCTTAAAAAACTATGAAAAATTTATTAAAAATTTAGTATTTTATAGAAAAGGTTTCAGTAGATGGGCAGAAAATAATTGTGGATTAAATGTTTAAGAAAACCGATAAATTCGAAATTCATAAAATTCGAAATTAAGTAAGTCTTTGTTAAAAAAAATGACATTTTATAAAAAAAATATTCTTTTATATAAAAAAATAACTTAGAATAAGATAAAATAATTGCCAAATTAAGTATCAGTTCAAGAAGTTCACAGACAAATTCGAAATTTTATGACTTAAACATGAGCCCTTGATTTCATAATCAAGTCATACATACACATATTTCTTGTTTCGAGATATTAAGAGTAATTTTAATTTCAATAACTCGGACATTGGTGGAGCTCCATTTTTAAAACTCAATTTTTTTTTTTTGGAGGAGAACTATTAAACTCAATTTTTTCACTGGCTGAGAACCATTAAACTCAAGTTTTTTTCACTGGAGGAGCATCATTAAACTCTTTTTAATTTTACCCAGCTACTTTTGGAGTCTTACTTCCTATACAAAGGTATATGTCGCGGTGCAGATTTTGGAAATCACAACCAGGCGCTTTTGTCTAGTACCTTTCGCATTTATGGAGTAATAATTTTCTCATTTAATATTCGAAACGATTCGAATTACCATTAAAACAGAATATCCATCGCGTGCTTTAATTCTCTTAAAAGTCTGCTATCTGTCAAGTCTTCTTTTTCTTCTTCTTTGTAGTATATATTCATTGATGTTGTTGTTGTTACTGTTCTTTTTGCGCTTTGTTTACCATGCATGTACTACTGCTGCCTGACTGCCTTCATTTGTGGAGTTTTATGGTTGGGTGGCGGGTATTTTATGAAAGGATCAAATTACCTTCTTCTTTTTTTGTTGTTCTTGCATTTGTAACTGGAAAAAAAGATACAACAAAAACATTACAAAATTATGCGTGTGTTCTGGGTTCCACTTTAATACTTAATTCTCCTCTCTTTTGAAATACATCTTTGTTTAATTTTTATTTGTACTTGCTTTTGTTTGCTGCTTTTGCCTTAAATAAACGAAATATTTATTTATTTTTACTTTTGCTCTTTTTTTTTGTTTGTTTGTTGTTGTCATTGTTGTGCAGTTGGTTTGTTCCATTTTTATATCCTCCGCCAATAAATTGACAAAGTTAAAACACTCCTCTCTTAGGGTAGCAATAAGGTAAAACATAATTTTCTATTTGTAACACCTTTCAAACGTTTTACAGAAAACTTTTAAATGTTTCAATGAAACACACACAGCTCATTTTAAGCATTAATTTACTCGAATCGTAGAGTAGAGTTGTTAACCGATCGTACATTTTGTTAACTGTTTGTTATATTGTCTGTTGGGTTCCTTTGCGATGGGATAAACAGTTATTGGTTTTCCAAACAAGGTGGCTACACTCTAAAGAAGTGGCCACCTTGTTTGAACTTGCAGATGTTTTACAAGAATGCCACATTTTTTTAATTACTAATGGGAGTGCTGCCATATATATTGAATATGTTTTGCCATTTCTTAATGGTTTTGCGGAATTATTTAATTTACAGTTACACAGAAAATACAACATAAACGTCTTGAAAGAATGTTGCTTTAAGGTTCTGTTGTAGAACAGAAACTGAACTTTTACACTTTTGACAGATCTGGTAACTTTATCAGCATTTTTTTGTCTGAAAATTCATCGAATTTATTGCCAAAAACATGGATTTATATATATATATATATATATATATATATATATATATATATATATTAATTCCTATGGTTCCAGTGTGGAAAAAAGGGCCACTTGTGGTTTCGTTTGTAATAAATTTTGTTTAAGATGGACTAGTTATGGGCAATCGCATCCGAGTCTGGTACCGGGACTGCCGGTTAAAGGATACCAGACACTGCACTGCACCGATAGCATACTAGCTGATGCTCCCTGATACGATTATCAATCAACGATTATGCAGTTTACCCTACAAACTCTCTGGTAGACATCCGCCAGGCAGAAAAAAACATGGATTTAGTTTTATCGAATTATTCTGTTCCGTAATGAGGCTCATTTTTGGATTAATGGGCGTGTCAATAAGCAAAACTGCCGCATCTGGAGAGAGAATGATCAACGAACGCCTTAATTTCCTTAAAAATAACGCCCATGAGAATGGTAAGCTGTTTAAAGCCATTTTTATCAACCCCTTGGCGCTGATTTCTGGCTATAGGCTCGCAGTTTCTCCATGAAGGCTGTTGTCTGTAGCTTGCCGGTAACCTGTAACTGGAAGATAACAACCTTAAGGATCTGACCAGTTTCCAACGACCCGTAAAACAGGAAGTGGTAGTCTCATGACCAACATGGGTTCAATGTCCAATGAATGGTGCAACAGGATGGTAGTCTCATGGCCAAAATGGGTTTCTTTGTCTGGGTATTAATAAGTCATTTCAGGGAGTATTGTAATGGCAGAGCAATTTTTTTTTTGCTGTTACATTCCAACAAATGCTGCCAACTCCTGAACAAGAGGTATGAGGCTGTGAACCATGGTCCTGCAAAACTTAGTCACAAATCTCTACTTTTTATGTAGCAAATGTTGATAGAAGACAAGATTACGCTATCCCGAAAATAAAATTTAAATTTTCTGCGCATGTCGGCCTATGACGTCACGAAACTCTCTTCCTATTGGCTAATAATTCTGATTGAGAGTATAACTATAAATTATGAGAGTTTTTAATAAAAATGTTGAGAGTTTATTTGCAGGGTTGCCAATTTTTTCCTATTACTTGGATTTATTTGTACTTATTTATTTGAAGCAAATTGTTGATTACAGACTTGGCAACCTTACATTGGACGAACAACGTCATCTAACGGGAAGAAATGTGCTTGGTGTAATCTCGTCTTCTATCGTTCTCGTTATGTAGTTTACGCAATAACGGCGTTGGTTGATGCATTGTATTCATCCAGTGGTAAGACCACCTTAAGGTAGAGGTCTGCACATCATGAATTGTGGTCTCGTAGTTGTCAGTCTCCGTTCCCATCACTAAGTCTGCGTAATCGCTTGCCAAAGGATAATGAAGGCTTCTGCCTGTGGACCTCAGTTACTTTTTAATACAAATACACAGAGTTCACTGGCGTCTTGGGCTCTTTGAGATACAGCCTACATTTCAACCTTAGGCAGATAATATTTGAAGCTCTCGTATTGTATGCCCAGGTAATCCCGAGCTTGTCGGCAAGGAGCTATTCCCTTTCACTGCAAGACCTTAGCTTCTCTTATTACATTATCCAGTGCAATGCTAGGTTAGGGTTTATAAGCTGTTACTGCATTTGCTGCTTCGTCTTTATGCCCGAGAATTTTTCCTCTCTCTTCTCTTTCTTACTACTTACGCAGTTACCTGTCGCTAGTTTGGGGTTTCCGTTATATAAACTGTTGTGTGTAATGCTTTTTGAACAGATTCGTTCTTCCGTTTAATTTTTCTGAAGTCACCTTAAACCTGGAACCCGCCTTAGAGCCATTAAATAGATCAACTAATTGTTGTTCCGCTAATTTGCTCTAAATCTAACATTTAGCAAGAATTATTCCGCAGAGTCCAGTTGGTTTAACATGGTGAACAGAGTAGCTTCTTTGACTCAAGTAAGATTGCAGGAGGAGTGAAAATATTCTTATAACTGTTTGACCACCAGATGGTCTAACGAGTGGCTTTTTTGACCCAAGTATGATTGCAGGATGAGTGAAAATCTTCTGGCTGGAGGCTGTGACAGACCATTGCTTAATTTGTGTCCCAGCTAGGAGACTTAATCTTTTGCCTAATGACTTCTGCAGAAGTTAACGGGATACTTATAAGAACTCCTTTCCCAGTTCTCTCTATTGATAATGTGGTTTTGCTTAGCATTTCGAGGCTGCAAGACTTTGTAGATCTATTGGGCTGTAAAATTAGTAAGAAACATTCTTTTATCCGACTATGAGATAGTTCAGGCATCGAAGGGAAATCGGGATCCCCGTAAATGAGCTTTAAATACACAAGCTGACATCCTGTGCTGTCATAATTTAAGCCACCTCAGTAAAGAAGAAGGAAAGGAGAGTCTATGTGCGCAAAGCATTAACGAAAACAAAATTCAAGGTCGAATGGTATCCATACTTCTGCCTTTAATCCTGCCGGTTAGAACAGTTTGAAAATAGTATTTTTCAATTCTATTATATCAAGCTGACTGAGGACCGCTAAAGTGAAAAAGTGGTGAATGTTTTTGTTAAAGGATGGGCTCTATTGAGTCGAAAATTTCATTACCTCTTTGACTTCTCAAAGCATATGATTATAGCAATTTTTCTAAGCTGTAAATATACATTAATATTTTTTTTTACTACTTACTGTCACTGACTTATTGGACAATATTCGTACACTCTCAACTTGCATACTCCTGCCCTTAATGCAACAAGACCAATAAAAGTGTAAATTAATGTCGTTTTTTACCATAATTTTAAACTGACTTTAACATTTTTTTTTTCAACAGATTTTTTTTTTCCTTTTAATTTTATTATAAATCGGCTTACGATACTTAAGCTCACACCGTGAACTTCAACTTGATTTTAGTAGCGTTGGTTGAATGTAGTGCTGGCCATAAAATATTTTTTATTTTATTTATTCTCTTTGAATGAAGGAAAGAAGCCTTATAAACAAATCTTTTTTATTTTTTTTTTAAAGTTAATATGGAAATACACAAGCTACAACCAGCTTTAGTTACTAACGACAGACTTAACGAGGAATTTTGTTTTTTGTTTTAACAAAAAAGCGAAAACCTAAAAGAAAACTTTTAACCAGAGTTATTAGTTAAAGAAGTGAAAGGAGGTGTTTAGCGGAGAAAAGGTGAAAAGAATTTTAAAAAGCGGTAGTCATAATGCAAATTACTAAAATAGGCTGATAAGTAAAGGTTCTTTGTAAAGTAATTAAATGGCAATAAGTAGTTTATTGGAGCTTGCTGAAGTCCAATTATCTTATGCCTTATGAGAGGCCATCGACAAGCGTTGTTTGAGAAATGCGTTTTTTTATCCGACAGACTTTATTCAGGGATTTTCCGATTTTTATAAGCCCTCACCGAAGTAGGATTTTAAAAAGTCCTTCAAATAAGCTTCTTGAAGAGACGATCTCAACGATAGGAATTACTTTCTCGGCCGCGACTTTTCTTGAAATTTGATTACAGAAGAAAAATAGCTGGATCTTCCGTTTCCAAGTAGTCGATGTAGATTATTCCATGTACATCCCAAAAAACCAACTACCACCGATTTTCATTTTCGGAATGAAGTCATCGAAGAAGTCAAAAGCTCCTAATACGCAATATACACAAGCCTTTGCAAAACTTGCTCAATATTCTGAGCCTCCGCAATCAATAACCATAATATGTGGAATTCATTCTAAAGAAGTCCACTGTAGGTCGAAAGCTCTTGTTATTTTGGAATCCTAATATCTAGAAAAAGTGGTCGAGACAAACCAAGTTCTGGAAATCACAAAAACCGAAGTGTATTTTACGCAAATATCAAATCTGTTCTTCTATTCGCTTGCTAGATATCGATGATCTCTAAACGTGGTATGCAAAACATGCAAACCTTTGCCAAATTTGCCCAAAATTCCGACCCGCTATAATTAATAAACATAATCTGTGGGATTAATCCTACAGAAATCCATTGAAAGTGGAAATTGGATCGCGTAAATTCAAATGGCTGGATCATATAATGAGAAAACCTACCCTCGATTTCCAACTTTAAGGAGAAGTAATCGAAGATGTCAAAAGCTCCTGTTATCTTGAAAGCCTAATTATCTACCAACAGTGGCCGAGGCAAAACTCAAAGTATCTAAAAGTGATACGAAAAACATGTAAGCCTTTGCCAAATTTGTCCAATATTCCAACCCGCTACAAATAATAAACATAATGTGTGGGATTCATTCTCAAGAAGTCCATTGGAGGTGGAAATTGGATCGTGTAGATTGGAATGACTGTGAGAATACCTGTTGGCGACTTAATGAAACAAACAGTCGAGTGCAACCAACAAGAATCAAAGCGAATTGGAAGGCCCGAAAGCGTAGTTGTGACAGATCTTGGACATCAAGGCGTTTTATAAAGTAGAATTTTTGATAGTTTTGAATCCGAATATCCTCAGCAGTTTATCTATATAGCAACAGTAGCGACGAAAAAGCTCTTAACAATTTTCCAAGTGAGTCACAATATTGCGTTTATTCTTGATTGTCAGCGAAGAATATATTCGCTGATATGCTCGCTTTTCCAATACGGCACTTTTCCAACTACGACGGATATGTGTTGAAAAAACTGTTGTGTAATATTCGTTCGCTCATGTCTAATCATCATGGCGAGTAAAACGAGAGTATAGCACGTTCCCATGGCTAAACTTTTTTTTATCGAAATAAGAGTTCGTTAGTGCAAACACGCAAAAAATCATCTTTAGCAATGAAGCGCATTTTTGATTAAATGCTTAAATTAATAAGCAAACTTAACGTTCATTGAGCGAAGCCAACTAAAACGAGGTTATCCGTGTGACACTGCATCCACGAAAAGTTAATTTTACAAGAGATTTTTAGGTCGGCTGCATCATTGCTCGTACTCCTGTTGGTAAGGCCATCGTTTTCAACGACAAGTAATACAGATCAAATTTTGGATGGCCTAAAGTCAACGATGTGAATATGGACGATCTGAGGTTTCAGCATAACGGACTTACATGGCACATAGAGAACGCCACCATGTAAATATTACAGGGAGGATTTAAGATTGTGAAGATGATAAATTCGCCTCCAAGATCATGAGATTTGACGCCGCTGGACATTTTCTTATGGTTTTTTTTTAAGATGAAGATCTACAATCCAATAACTCGCATTAAACAGATGCTCCCAAAGTTAAGATAACTCAGGCCATCACCCAAAATCAGCCAGATCTAATCATTCACGGAAAATTTAATCTTTCGTATGCGTTTCGCTTAAGAAACTGCTACCGACACTGATATTTAAATATTTAAGCTCTTATTTCAGTAAAAAAAATCGGTTTATTCCAAATTAACCGCGAAACATACTTTAACTTTATCGGTCATTTAAGACTTTATCGTGAATTATATCGAGGATTTCGGATGTAACTGCCTGAGAACGATTTTTTTACCATTTTGTATTTAGTTTTCGATGTAGCTGTGCCGTGAACTTTGTCTTATTTGCCTTATTTGTCTTACATTTCTTTCTTTAGCTTTTGTTTTTGACTCTTTAGTAGAGGTTAAGGTTGTCACAGTTAACTCAGATGTAGCGCATTCTTTACTTTTTCACGATCTTTTAGCCGTGTTCGGTACAACATTTGTTCATCATATAACCTCAAGGAAAATGGTTCAAATAAGGCCATCTTTGTGGCTAATTCACTCGACCATTTCTAGAAATAATGAGTTGGCAAAGCGTTCCGTTTCGTTTGCTGCCCAATTGGGATCTATCGGCGTTGGCGTTAACACTTTCTTCAGCTTTATTTTTGAAAGAAGGACCATTTTTTAATAAGGACCAATCACTGACCCTTAAAGCGCATTAAATAGTGATTTTTGGAGATTTTGTGTTGTGAATGTAACCTAAGCATAAATATTGATAGAGTTGCCACACCTGACAATGGTGTATCAGTTTAACCGCAAAAACCATTTGAATAAAACATAAACATGACGCTGCCAGAGTAACGAAATTAATTTCTTCATGTTGTTATAGGTGGCGAAAACGTTTTGTTTATGTCATTTTCTGTTTTCCAACAATGTTTTTTAATGTTTATTGCACAGCAGATTATAACAAATGTTTTTCACCAACCATGTTAAGACATGGAAAAAACATTAACACGGGTAGTCTACACTTAAGACTAACATTATGTTAGTGATAATATTTATTAATTTATGTCTAATAGGTATAGGCGGGGTGTTAGAAACAGTTCTTGTCAAAAAAGCGCTTCTAATTAGCTTTCCACAACTCTTGTCGTGAGAATTTTCAAATGAAAATTCTCTTTCAAATGAAAATTCTCAAGAACAACTTACAGTAAAATAAAGTAAAAAAGAACAATTAAAACTTAAAACAATATATGATCAAAATCTTTATAATAAGCAACAATAACAAAAAAAATTTCCGTCGGCAATTTACCTTTTTATTAAAAAGAAAAACAACAACAACCAACAACTACAAAAAGGCAACTTAAAACTTCAATCTACAATTTCTTTTACACCAACTACCGTTAAATTCAAAGCCAGTCGCTGAAATACTACAAGCAAAAATATCACATTTCTTAAAGCGAAAAAAAATGTTTAAATAAAAAACAATTGAATCATTTCATTATTTATGTTTATTTGTTTATAATCTCGCAAAAAAAAAATATATCAAACAGAAACCAGGGCCTTAAAAAATGCAGAATAAAAAAAACAAAAACAAGAAATATTAACAAAACATAATCCCGTAATATGATAACACTTCAACTTGTTTATGTTAAAACATTTTTTTGTCTCTTCCCTTTGACGAAATGTGATGCTCAAACAGTGATAATTATAAAGAATTAAATAAAACGAATACGTTTGGAAATGCGAACTTAAAACAAAGGAAAAGTGATTAATTTAAACTGACCACCAATGAAGAATTTATTTATAAGTTGAAGCTTGTGGATAGTGACAGTTATGATAAGTGGCAAAGACAAACCAAAAACATTAAAGAAAAAAATTAAATGTCTAATCAGATAAATCTAAAGGCTTTGCCTTTTTGTCTTAGTATTAAAACTTTTATGTAACTGTCAACTCAGGCAATGTTAAAAAATGACAAAATAAAAATTGTGGTTATCTCTCAAGGTCCTTAGGCCCATGGTTATGATCTTTATACATATATGCTCTAACAAAACACTAGAAGAATTTGAATAGACAGTGGCACATTTTAAGGTTAGGCTGTAAAGAGAGCCTAATTAAAGTAAGAGAGGCTCTCTTGCGCTCATATGATGCACTTTTCAGTTACCTGGGGGTTATTGGGTATTTCGATTCGAAAGAAAAATCATTCGAATAGAAATACGGAGTAACCACCGATAAAGGAGCGATAGGATACAGAACCGAAGTTGAGAAAATAATAAAACTATAAAGGGTAGATGTCAAGGCATATTACCAAAGGTAGTTGCAATAAGATTCGGATAAAACGAAAGAGAAACTAATTTTTTTTTTATATATAGCTTAACTTCAATTCAATAGGTCGGACATTGGTGGAGCATCATTTTAAAATTTCAAATTTTCACTTCAGGAGTACCATTAAACTCACTTTTTTTACTAAAGGAAAACCATTTTAAAAATTAAAATTTTCACTGGTGGAGTACCATTAAACTCAATTTGTTTACTGGAGGAGAACCATTACACTCAAATTGTCACTGGAGGAGCACCATTAAACTCATTTAATTTTACTTAGTTGAATTTGGAGTCTCACTTCCTATACGAAGGTATAGGACGCTTTGCAGAATTTGGAGAAAGCTAAGGAGATCATACCCAGGCGCTTTGATCTAGTACCTATGTAATTATTTTTTTTTTAGTTAGAATCCAAAAAAAAAAATAGAGCTTAACTTTTAGTGTCTGTATTTTAGAAATCTTTCGTTTAACCAACACCTTTTTAAATGTCTCAGGTAATGGTTTATGTATTAGAATATTGAAAATCGAAAGGGATAGTAAGTTTTGGTTAGTTAATACTTAACACCTCTACTCTTAGATACATTGCGATTTTGTTCAGGTTTTCCCCAAAAGAAGCCCCAGATACTATTCTATTCTTCATTATCTATCATTCAGCCACCTGTTTGCCAGTTCAGCCATCACAGTCTGTGGCTTTGCAGTTTAGGGCAGGATATATTTCCACAATATACTTCTGATGAAACACTTTAATTTATCCCAGTTTTGCGGTCGTCAATTTAGAGGCGATATTCTACACAATTATTTACAATATTGGCGACTTTTTTGTGTTGAAATTAACAAACAGCCATTTGACGTTGAAGGCTTTGCAAGTTAGACTATATTTTTACATGTCCGTTTATGATCCCAAAAACCCGCTCTATTATCAAGTTCCTCAGCAATACTTTGCACTTGAATATTTGCCATCTATGCCTGGGTGATATTCTATAACAATCGTAAATGACCTAATTATTCCCAAAATATTTACTTATGCCCTACCGTGCATTGGTTCTAATATTATTTTAAGGCCAAGATTCACTAACCTACACAAACATACGATTCAATCAAAAAAAAATCTGACAGAATTCTGTACTACTTAAAAAATCGTTTCAAAATCATACAAAAAAGATTATGCAACGCTGATCGCATGGAAAAAAATTTATTAATTTTTTTAAGATTCTCAATTCATACAGACCTTGTCAAAAAGTCAAAAAGTCTGTCACACACATACATACATATGTACATACATTTCTAATCCACACTATCATCCTTTTTAGCACACATGTTATTTTTGACAGATTACACTACTGAGTATAACAGTGAATCATGACCATTTTTTTTTTTTTTTTTTTTTGAAAGAGAAGTAACACTCAGGCAATTAATGTCTATATTAACTGTTTTACTTCCTTTGGCAAGGGATAGTAGTAGATAAGACAGATGGTTAGTGTGATAATAAAGCTTCGCCTATGGCAACACTGCAATTGCACGTTGTGATTATTTTTAGTACAGTGTTGCAGCGCCTCTGGTGTTATTTAGGCGGATTAGTTTGAAGCCGGCGATTTAGTGCTATGTGCTAATACCGGCGAAAGAGAGCGCTGTGATATTCATTATTATAAAGAGAAATTAATACATATCAGAAAAATTGATGTTGCCACGGCTGAGTATTGCTTAGTAGTCAACGTGCTAACCACATAAGCTACAGCACTCTCAATGACGATGACGATCCTTTCGTATTTATTTTATAACCTTATTTTACTTAATGTATGTATGTATGTATGTATGCATGTATGTATGTATGTATGTATGTAAATTCTTTTCAGAAATTTTGAAATATTATGAATAATGTTTTCATTTGATTTATTAAATGCTTTAAAATTTATGTTTTGTTTTTTTTCAAGACTACAAACAACAACTTTTGTGTCTTTTAGCTTTTTTTCTAATTTTTAATTGTTTTCACCAAAAAATCGTTATACAATTTATTACATTTTTTTACATCATTAGAATGTTCACTTTAGTATTTCATTTTATTTTGTATTTTTTCTTCTTCTTTTTATTCTGGCTTTCAATAAACCATTGTTATGATAATTATCGTTGTACTCTCATACTCACAGAATGAACGTGTAATTTGATATCTTTTTGCTGAACAAGACAGCAAAAATAACATTGAATGGTTGGTGTTCGTAGTTGTTGTTATTTTACTTACGGTCTGAATACAGAGAACTAAAATGTAAATTGTTGTATTGTGTGTGATGATTTAATAATGTTGATTTTGTTATTGTTGTTTTCGTTGTCTACTGGTTTTTATACTGTAGCATGTAAAGGGTGTTTTTTTATAGAGGCGGAGATCATTATATTTAAGAATGATAGAAGACGTGATCACGCCATTCGCATGTTTTCCCGTTAGATGGCGTTTTTCGGCCAATTAAAAGTTGCCAAGTCTTTAAACAACAAATTGCTTCAAATAAATACATACGTACAAAAAAATCTAATTAATAAGCATAAATTGTGGCAACCCTGCGTATAACTCTCAACATTTTTATTAAAAACTCTCATAATTTATAGTTATACTCTCAATTAGAATTTTTAGCCAATAGGAAGATATTTCCGTGACGTCATTCGGCCGACATGCGCAGAAAAGTTCAATTTTATTTTCGTGATGGCGTAACCTTGTCTTCTATCATACTTGATTACATTGAAATAAAAAAGAGAAAAACGGTTTTCCTATTGGCTTAATTTATTAGACATTTTTATGGAAGAAACTTTATATATGATTTTGAGCCCGTCACGATTAGCGGGTACATGGCTTATCCTTAAGGTCCAATTTTCACCCAACCTTCGCACTAAATCTGGCTGTGTTTCGGCAAAAACCATTCGAATGTTTACTTCCAAGTTGTCGAACGTTTCTGGTTTAACTGCCTGGGATTCACATCTTCCTGGAGCAAATAATCTAATGAAGTCGAATCACACGAACCAAGAATGATAGAAGACAAGACTACGCCATACACATGTTTTCTCGTTAGATGACGTTATTCGGCCAATTTAATAATTTGCTTCAAATAAATACGCACAAAAAATCTAATTAATAGGCAAAAATTGGCAACCCTGCATATAAACTCTCATAATTTATATTAAAAACTTTCATAATTTATAGTTATACTCTGTCACAATTATTAGCCCATAGCAAGACAGTTTAGTGACGTCAAAGTTCGCCGCCTCCAAAAAACACACTTTATATACAAACTAATATCACAGGGATGGAAAGCTCAGTAAATTGTTACTTACAATTAATTGTAGCCAAATCTTTCGCTTACGTGGTTTTGGCGCAAACAGCAAATTGCAAATTTCTGTGTGTAAATAAAGATTTATTTTTGTATTTATCAAAAAAAAAATCTTTTAACTTTACTAAAAATGCTCCAATTGGCCTGCAACATTCATGATTTTTTTAATCTTAAATACAAAAAACTTAGTGGTTGAGACTTTAACATTTCCAACTTAAAATATAAAGACCATTATATTTTGCATGCAAATGTAATTTATATGGCGCTTACGAGGTTTTGAAAATAGATTTATTTATTTTTCATACAAACTTGTTAAGATGAGAATGTAGTCTGGTGGCAAATGTTATATTCTACCATAAAAACCAAAAAAGGCAATTTCGAAAAAATGTCGCTTACGTGGTTTAAGAAGAAACGCGAAGATATATATGTATATGTGACCGCGCACAGATAAAGAGACCCAAGTAGGTTGAAGTTGAGCTTTCTCAAGAAACCTCACATAAAATACGTTGACATTTTCGGTCACACTCGGTAATTTCGGAGTCACAACAGCATTTACACTTCAAAAAAAATTTTTTTAAAGCTTATTTTTCAGCCTTAGGTCCATTTCCATTTATTTGCATATATGTAAAAATTTCATAAAAAAAAAATTTATGTAAAAATACCATTAGAAAATTTCTATTATCCATGCCTGCATACATACATTGTATATTTCATAATTAAAATAAATACAGTTTTAATGCCTCATGAATAATATCAACACATTAAGAGGAGAAAAACAATATGGTAGATGAATGAATAACAGTTAAACAGTGAATTTATCTTTTGTGTTATACGGAGATGGAAAATTTACTTCAAATTAATAGTTGCACTTTATGAAAAATGTTATGTTGAACGTGTTCCTTACTTTTTCCTTATAACAAAATCATACTATTTATGAAATAAATTATATTTCTGTTTTCATGTCACAATATATTTACTAATTTAATTCTAACTTAACTATCGAACATACTAACGAAGAGTAACGTCATTTATACCTACTTATTTGATTAAAAAATGCGTATTTGACACTTGTAAGCTAATTATGTATTTTGCAAAATTTTATTTTTCCGTCTCTTTTCCAAAATGGAATTTTAAACGACGAATCCATCAAACATTAATATTTTACTCATAAAAAAGAAGTAAAAGAATGCTATTTTCGGCCATGCCGAATCTTCACCATAGTAATGTTAAATATTCCCTTACTCTGTTACTTTTCCCAATTTCACAATAATATACATTCAGCTTTTACTTTTATGATTTTCAATTTCATTTTTTAAAATATAATCCATATATATTTGTTTTTTAAATTTTTTTAAAAATTTGTTGTTAACATTTTATCGAAAATTTTTTGTTAATTTTTATCGAAAATTTTTTGTGAAGATTTTATGGTAAATTTTTTGTAAAAATTTAATCGAAAATTTTTTTTGTTAATATTTTATCGAAAGCTTATTGTAAAAATTTAATCGAAAATTTGTTGTTAACATTTTATCGAAAATTTTTTGTTAATTTTTATCGTAATTTTTTTGTGAAAATTTTATAAAAAATTTTTTGTAAAATTAAATCGAAATTTATTTATCAAAAATTTTTTGGAAAAACTATATAGAAATTTTTTTGTAAAAATTTTATCAAATTTTTTTGTAAAAATTTTATCAATTTTTTTTTTAATTTATTCTAAAAATTTAATAGAAAATTTTTTGTCAAAATTGAATAGAAAATTTTTTGTTAAAATTTAATAGAAAATTTTTCGTCAAAATTTAATAGAAAATTTTTTGTCAAAATTTAATAGAAAAGTTTATGTCAAAATTTAATAGAAAATTTTTTGTAAAAATTTAATCGAAAATTTTTGTAAAAATTTAATTGAAAATTTTTTGTAAAAATTTAAATGAAAATTTTTTGTAAAAATTTAATCGAAAATTTTTTGTAAAAATTTAATCGAAAATTTTTTGTAAAAATTTAATCTAAAATTTTTTGTAAAAATTTAATCGAAAATTTTTTGTAAAAATTAAATCGAAAATTTTATGTAAAAATTTAATCGAATTTTTTTTGTAAAAATTTAATCGAAAATTTTATGTAAAAATTTAATCGATTTTTTTTTGTAAAAATTTAATCGAAAATTTTTTGTAAAAGTTTAATCGAAAATTTTTGTAACAATTTAAAGAAAATTTTTGTAAAAATTTAATCAAAAATTTTTTGTAAAAATTTAATCGAAAATTTTTTGTAAAAATTTAATAGAACATTTTTTGCAATAATTTAATGCAAAATTTTTTGCAAAAATTTTATCGATAATTTTTTGTAAAAATTTTATCCAAAATATTTTGTAAGAATTTTAAAGAAATATTTTTGTAAAAATTTAATCGTTTTTTTGGAAAAATTTTATTGAAAATTTTTTGTTGAAATTTTATCGAAAATTTATTATAAAAGTTTTATCGATTTTTTTTGGAAAAATTTTATTGAATTTTTTTTTTTAATTTTATCAATTTTTTTTGTGAATTTTATACATAATTTTTGTGGAAATTTTATCGAAAACTTTTTTTAAAAGGTTGGATTTTCCTGTAATCTATATTGCGTTAGAATGGTCAGATTGTCATATTGATCCCCATAAAGAAAAACCCTACCAACCTAAAAACAAAACAAAAAATCGTCCCAACGCAGGGGGTTATTAATCCCGCGAAATCTGCATGCACTCAATGCAATCTACTGGTCGCGATATAATATTTATTTAACAAAAACAAGCAAAAGAGAATCATTACAACCGAAAAAAAAACTTGAAAAAATATTGGTGGCACGCTCGCAGCCTCTAATGGAAAGGTCTGATGTTGCTGAATTGCATTAGCGAATTTTTCGAAACTATGCCTGGGAGATTGGTGGGTTTAAATTGTCTGTATCTCTTCTGGTGCCTAGGCAAATTTAATCTCAACCCGAACAAAGACGGACAGACCGACATCGTTTAAAAAACTTCTATATGTATAAGGATCCAGAATATACTTTATGGGGGTCGAAAATGAATATTGTAGAAATTACACATGGAATTAGTGAAGGGTATAGGTAAAAATTCACACTAAAAAAATAATACATAAATCCTAAAGCATGTGATTAATAGTAAATTTATCACTTAATATTAATATTTTAATATCAATTCATAAAAATTTAATCCAAAAACAACAATAAAATGTAGTAGTTACAGCATTTTTGTTGTTATTGGTTTTGTGGTTTTTGGTTGTGTCAAAGCCAAAGCAGACATTGAAAAACACCTTGCATTCAAGAGGTACATATAAAAAAAGATACAATAACAACAATAATACATATCTATGTATATACATACATATGTATGTATTTACATATTGTACATACATATGTATGTATAGTTTTAAACAACTATCATTATGAACGTTATAATAAAACTCGTCCAAAGGTATACTTATGTATATACATAGGTACCTACACACATGTTTGTATCTATATATGTAGGTACATACATACATATGTACATGCATATGAAGATATGTAAGTAAAAATTATAAAATATGGTTTTTATTATATGTATGAATTTACTGAAATACAAATAAAAATCAACCATATTTTTATAAAAAAAAGAAAACAAATAGGTACAGTGTGCTTTTTTATATACATACATACATATGTACCTACCAACCTCTCTATGAATAAGTAAACAAAAACAAGCATGAGGGGTTTAAGTATTAAATTACCAACAAAAACAATAACCACTAATAATATCAAAGAAGAAAAAATAAACATCTATTTGTGCTGGAAAACATCAGTTATTATTACTGCGAATGCAGAAACACACAAACAAACGTGTTTAAATTTACACACATTTTTTGTTATATACCTACATATATATGTATGTTTATACATAGGTATATAATATGCATACAAAAGCACATTCATACATACCTATACACCGGCAAAAAATGGCTGATTGC
Source organism: Phasia obesa (assembly GCA_949628195.1). NCBI lineage: Eukaryota > Metazoa > Arthropoda > Insecta > Diptera > Tachinidae > Phasia > Phasia obesa. The sequence continues at coordinate 12,482,139 of OX451219.1, forward strand.
TTCCATACAATAGCAAAAACAATGAATTATGGAGTCTTACTAAAATTTAAAAGAGAAAAAGAAATTTAACACAGTTATAAATTTATCACAAGCAAAAACAAAAGAAGGGAGTGAGACATACTTAATTAAAGGTAGCAAATAAATGATAAATTATGATAATGATAAATAAATAATAAGTGAACTTTGGCAATTCAAGCCTGGTAAAGTTTTTACAAGGTATGCTTAAGCTTCTAATATACGGCATGTTATTTTACATTTGACTTTTTAACTGTGTGAGTCATAAGTAATTCTGCGTGTCAGTCGAAATTCTTAAGACGATATGAGTAAATAAGGGGTGACCCATTTCGAGGTTCCCTACTTTTTTAAAGAAAAAAAAAAAAACACAGAAAATTCATATTTAATGGAAAATGTTTATTATCATTTGAAAGAACATTCTTTGGCATTTATATTTTGTCCATCCGTTGAGTCCAATTTTCGATGACTCGTTCGAGCATTTCGACTGGTAACTGGCGAATGACACGCGTGATTTTTTCCTCTAAGGCCTGAATTGAAGCGGTTTTGTCCACATAAACTTTAGACTTTACATATCCCCACAGGAAAAAGTCTAACGGTGTGATATCACACGATCTTGGTGGTCAATCAAACGGCCCAAAACATGAAATTATGAGCTCACCAAAATGTTCGCTCAATAAATCCATTGATTGATGTGATGTGTGGGAAGTGACGCCGTCTTGCTGAAACCAAATGTCGCCGAGATCATGAGCTTCAGTTTCAGTCATCAAATAGTCGGTTATCATGGCACGATAACGGTCGCCATTGACGGTTACGTTCGCACCGGCATCATTTTTAAAGAAATATGTACCGATGATTCGTCCGGCCCATAAACCACATCAAACCATTGTATTATCTGGATAAAGTGGCAGCTCTTGAATCTCTTCAGGTTGCTTTTCGACCCAAATGCGACAATTTTGTTTGTTTACATACCCATTGAGCCAGTAATGAGCCTCATCGCTAAACAAAATTTGCCTCGAAAACGTTTCCATTATGAAATTTCAAACAATACTAAACAAAAATAACATGATAGCATGACACGACTTATACGTGATCTGTCAAAAAAGGGCTATTGAAAGAAGTACCTCGAAATGGATTACCATTTACAAGTTCATGTAGACAAGGGACCCATTAACGAAGTGATCTGCTTTGATATTCCTCTACATTAAAAAATACAAGCACATACTCGACCTTTAGCATCCATATTATACCATGTAAAATACCAAGCAAATATGGGTAATAATCCGTTCAGGCTCGCAAAACATTAAGTAATTTCAAGCTGAAATTAGGAACGCAATCTAAAGTGTTCATAGGCACTGGGTTTTTGACATTTGAATTAACTTCGCAAACAGCTAATCATATTTAGTTACATAGGTATATATGTATGTACTTATGTAAGTATGTATAATTCTATTCTTTTACAAAAAGCTTTTATAAAATACTTTCCTATTAATTTAAGAATACAGTAAAATTTGCGTATAATTATGTATGTGTGTATATACATACATATATACATATTTATATTTCTATTATTTCATTTGGCTTTTAAATTTTTTGCTAACGAAAGTGGATTTGCAAGGTTGTAGATGTGTTCATAGTTGCAAATAAAGTAGCTTTTTGTACAAAATCAGGGTTGTCTATCGTAATTTAAAGTTAGTTGCAACAACTGCTACTACGAGAATCGATAGCTCCACAGAAATTTCTCCGGTTATTGTGAGGCCTACAACGCTTAACGTTGTGTCTGTCTAGATCTAAATGCCAGAAAGGGCGATGAAGTGTTATTGCACGTCAAAAGAAGCACCAATTGGGTGTCAGAAATTAACATAGTCTCCATCACCTAAACAAAGCTATGCAAGGGCATTGATATTCTCATTGTTTTCTCCCAATGATAAGGTCGCCGTCAGGTTAAGGCAACACACCTGACACTGACGTAAATCTGTATCACTTAACAACTAATCGGTCTGATGTAAAAGTTCAAAATGAAAATTTCTACTTTTGGTTACATTACAAACACTGCTGTAACAAGGATGATAGAAGACAAGGTTACGCCATCCCGTAAATAAAATTAAATTTTCTGCGCATGTCGGCCTAATTATGTCACGAAACTGTCTTCCTATTGGCTAATAATTCTGACTGAGAGTATAACTACAAGTTATGAGAGTTTTTAATATAAATTATGAGAGTTAACTTGCAGGGTTGCCAATTTTCTCCTATTAATTAGATTTTTTGCACGTGCTTATTTGAAGCAATTTGTTGATTACAGACTTGGCAACCTTACATTGGCCGAAAAACGTTATCTAACGTTTTCCCGCATGGCGTAGTCTTGTCTTCTATCATTCTGGCTGTTTTAATGTGTCCATAGGTGTCACCTGGTAGCCCTAATTCAAAAGAAGATAAAATGTCAACATATTTGACTAAAACTGTTTCCATTTTAAAAGCAAATCCGCTAGAATAATGCGTTGACTTAACACAAATGTTATTTAAACAGGAGCGATTGTATTGATATTAAAGATTACTTTCGAAAGCTGGAAAAGCAGTTACTGAATCGATAAAAATATCGATACTATAGTGATATCGATTCATCCCTAAAAAACGCTATTTCTTCTCAACAGCTGACCTGTTCCTTCGTCTATTTCACTACACAAATATCCAAGTTGTTGTTTTATTTCCTGCAATGTTTTTAAGGCAATTTCCTAAAAATAAATGGACAGACAGACATACCACCTTTCTCACTCACTACTTAAATAATAGGATTTTCAACCATGCATCTATTATCAGCTGTTAACTGTTGTTAACTGTCAACTTTTAATTCTTAACGACTCAATTTACAAATGACTTTTGAATGCTGAAAGATGAAAATAAAAAGACACAAACACACCCTCCCAAAAACAATTACAACAACGCTCAACACTAACCACCGCAAAGGCTTAATACTCAATGTGACAGGGGGTGGTGATTTCGAAGAAAAAATAAATTTTATGCCTGTATCAGTTGATCTATAAACAAAAACAGCTTCATGCAGGCATTTAAACTCGAGCATCATCTTAAACATATTGCCACTTGAGTTTAATATATTTTTGTATAATTTAATTTTTTCTTTTATTGCTGTAAATACAGTACACAAATGAAATCAAACACCTAAAGTGCTTTTGGTTTTAAGACTCTCAAGAGTGTTTACCCCAAATATGTATGTATGTATGCATGTACTTATGTTTGTTTAGTGTTGAAAATCAAGAGCTCTTGTTTGTAAAGTTGCCAGATAAAATTGTTATACAATTCTTAAATTTTTGCATAAAAAAATACTAAAATATAGTTTAATGAAAAATGGCATTATTTTATAATAAACAACTAAGCGTTGACAGAGGTATGAAACTGCAAATTTGCTTTTACATTTGTTAGATGAAGTTAGTGCAAGAATCTCGTCAGAAGTGTAAAAATCATTAGATAATTTTCAACGTAAAATCTAATTTAATTTTTTTATGATGCTTTTAATGTAGTGTTGGATCGGAACCAGCGTTGCCACTGGAAAAAATAATTAATTTTGATAAATTCCATAACATTCTCGTACATATGAATTGGGTATAAAGTATTATATTTATTATTAAAATATAGAGGCCATAGCAAGACTTGATTATTTTATATTACTTTTAAAATACACAAAAGAAATTTTAAATTTTCAGCAAATCTTTGTTAGAAAATATTTCATTTCCACCCAATAATTCAAGCATTTAAGCCGTATCTCAGCACTGGTCCGAACAATATTGCATTTCATTTTGCGTAAACATGCCGCTTCGTTTACATAAATCAAAGGCTTAACGTAACCTCACATAATGCAAACCAACAGCATGCTAAATGCACGATCTTGGTGGGCATCTAGAGACATAGTGCGTTTGCAAAATGTTTCCCTTAATAAGTTTATTGTTTGAAGCGTTGTAGGACTATGTCGCCATTTAATTGGCAAAACATATTTTCAGTAAACAACAATACTGACTTTATATCGCTTGCCGTTGAAGGAAACTTTCTTGCCGGTCCCGTATTTGAAGAAGTAGGGAAAAGTAAAGCGCACCAAACAGTGCTTTTTTGAGTGTTCTTTTTTTAAAACGAGCCAACTGAACCACGATTTTTGAAATAAAATATGTTCTGGTGCCCGAGCTGATAAATTTATTATAGTCCAAATCTTTCCGGGAAAATGTAATCTTAAAAACACTCCTTTATCTATACATATGCATAATAAAAAAGTAACTTTTTTCCTGTCTTCTGGATGGATTTTACTAAAATTTGCTTTAATGCTTTAATAAAAGCAGTGAAAGTGCGCAATAATTTTACAGTCATTCATACACCTTCTGTTTTTTGAATGCTAGATATTTTAAAGGCACTGCATACCTTACAGCGATTATTTTAGTAGGGACGTAACCCTTTATAATATAAATATAAGTAAATACATAAACTATAACTGAAACACTAAAAAATTGGATTGGTGGATTGCTTTCAAAGCAAAATCGATCAAAATACATATTGTAAGGACGCTGACGCTGGTAAGAAATAATACAAATTATATAAAAATCACTTATCTAAAATTTATCCACCACTAAGGCTGAATTTGAACGATAGCTTTAAAGGCCGCTGTGGTTTTTTGCTTATTCGCACAGACCTCCAACTTAAGAAAACCCCACAAATAAAAGTCTAATGGGGTTAAATCGCGCGATCAGTTCACGTGATCTTCGCTATGACTATGTTCGCTTATGCAGAATGTGCAATATGACATGAGCTTATTGCAAACAGCACCGTTCATTTTAAACCAGATACCGTTGGTGTCCGTATCATTCCATTCAGGCCAAAAGAAGTTGGTAATCATGGATCCATGTGAAGGCCTGACCTTGGAAATATGAAGCATCAGCCCAAAATCTACACCAACGTGGACGGCTGATTGTTTACTGAACCAGTGGACTCAAATTTATCCTCTCGAACAGTCGTCTCAGTAGAACGATTATGCGAACGAAACCATGCCCGAACAGAACACCCATTTCGATAAAACATTTTTATAATTTACACGTGTTCTTGGATAAATAACAGTCGATTCGACAGATGTGGCTTGCACAATATGACCCGTATCAATTGATAAAGTTCGCAAGTCCCTACTGGAAGACCCTAAGCACAGAGTTTTTTTTAATCTAAAAATTTCCGTAATAATCGTTAAACGTTCATTTATCATTTTTTAGCTCTTAAAATCGTCAAATCTAGCAGCCTCAATATTGTATACTATGATTCTGAAATTTCGTCAAAAATCATCAAATATTAATTTACCCTTAAAATCGTCAAATCTGGCAGCCTCGATATTGTATAATACCAAAAGGTCTTTATTAAAACTCCCCCCAGAGAGAACAAAAGACAGGCATAAATGAAAAGAGATCATATTATAGAGAATTTGAAACCGTTACATGTTACAGTTTGTTTTGTTTTTTTTCTATTTTTAGCCATAAATGGCATTATTTCTTCCGGTTTTTTTTTGTGTTGTTGCTTTTAATGAAAATGTAATGTTAAGTAGCAGTAATTTGTACTTTTTAGGGACATCAATTGTTGAACTACTTATGAATTTGTTGTCACTTTCTAATTTTGTTTTCAAACAACACCAAGCTATTTAAATGTCAATTGCAATTTATAGTTCGTTGTTAGAAACATATGTTCATACATACATATGTATGTAAATGTAAGAATGATAGAACCATGTTTAGAGTGTAATTGAGATTGACATTTGAACTTAGCGAAGAGTGTGAAGGATTGACAAGAATGATAGAAACAAAACAAGATGACGCCATATTGCACATAAAATTAAAATCAATTGCACATAATGGACAAATGACGTCACGAGAACTGTGTTCCTATTGGTTAATAATTATGATTTTAATTGCAGTGTTGCCAATTATTGGTAATAACATACATTTTTTTGCACGAAATTACAAATTTCAATAATTTTTGAAGCGTTTATATGATAACCGATACATCAATAGCAAATTATAATAATATTTTGCTAATCGGCTAATTGGCCATACATAAAAACCCTATAATACTCAACTGGTCAAATAAGTTGAGAATTCTGTACATTTAGTGTCAATATCAATTGATGTTTCTGCGTCCATATCCAGTAAAAATTCCATGTTCGAAACGACATTAATCTGTCATAGTTGTCAGATGTGGCAACCTATTAACATTTGTGTTCAGTTTGGATTGCTATTTTCTCATAAATAGACTATTGCCAGAACGACGCTTGTAAATCCAAATTGTGCAACATGAAAATAAGATGTTCAGTTTGGAAATGTTTTATGGCAACATTTTCATTCAGTAAAAAGGCTCAACTGAAGAAAAAAAATTACCCCATTTTCACTTTAAAAAATGAGCTAGACATTCTCTAAACATCCTTTCAACCACAAAAAATATATAATAAACTTAGTGAAATTGTTAGTCCGTACTTTCTAAAAATTAAGCCGGCGAGAACGTTATCGTCAACGGTTACCATGTTTATCAATTGGTGGGATTTTTATGTACTGGAAACATGCTTTCCAAATAGAACGGCAACACAAATTGAGCTTCGAATTTTTGACAGAAAATTTAACGCGTAACAAAAGTTCAACAGTGTTGCTAGCTCACAATATGAATTTGAAATTCCAAGTTCGAAAGCCACTGAAGATCGAATTCGAATGCAATTCAGGGGTATATCGTCATTACTTTAACATAACATTACTTTCCGATGTAGATAGGGCGTTTTACATTTTCTATGACGATATAAGCTTTTATTATTCAAGATTATGCGAGGCTCTTCTTCAAGAGTATCAAAATGTTAGAAATTATTGTGTATGAATATTAAATAAAGCAGAATTAATACTCTTTATATATTTAATTATATGTTAATTAATTCTATCTTCTTTTTCATCAACAGCGGCAACTCGGACAAACAACACCTGGACTCGTCAAGTGATTCTGAAATGGAAGGTGCTCTGATGCAACACCACAGCACAATATCCGCCAACAATAATACATCGAATAGCAATAATCATCATCATACAACGCAACATCATCATCAGCATCATCATCACCAGCAACAGACGCTATCACAACAACAGCAGCAGCAACAACACACAGCACAACAATCACCCAATCAAACGCTCAGCAATCATCATACCCACCATCATCACCAGCAACAACAGCAACAAAGTCATCACAGTTCTGCAAATGTATCATCACACAGCACCGTCGATCATACATTGAGTGCTCAACTGGTGGGCGGCCCAGCTATATCGGCTGCAGCTGCTGCAGCCGCTGCCATCGGTTCTACAAAAAGTTCGGCTAATGCAGCCTCAGCACAAATGGCACCCCTGCCCGCTGCCGTAGCCTATTCACACCTACACAATGTCATGAGTTCCATGCCCATCTATGATATGAGCGAATATCAACATTTATGATTTTAGTTTGATGCCATTTGTACGGGCAATAGTGAATGGATGTCAACAGCTGTTAATGCAGCGAATGCAACAACAGCTTTAGCAAATCCTACAATATCATCGCTATCATCAGCATTATCATCGTCTTCAGCTGCAATTGAAACGGCAATTGAGACACAGCGACAACAACATTTACATCATCAACAACCACATTATTATTTTTAAATAAATTACATAAATTATGGAATTAACAAAAAAAAAAAAAAAAAAACAGGTAGATCGCTCAGAGTAATTACAAAAACGCTTTTAAACAAAGAAAATCATAAGTTTCTTTTTTGGGAATGTAAAAAACGATAAGAAAATTATTTTTAGCGATCCCTGTTTTTAAATTACGAATGACAAAAGGAAACCATTATCGAGTACAAGGTCTGTTTCTTTCTCTTTTATTTTTTTTTTCTCCTCTTGCTCACGTTTTTTATCACTAAAATTTCAAATTCAGAGCTGCAACAAGAAAATTTCCTTAGCCTAATTAGACTTTATCGTCTTTCGAATCTAAGAGAAAAAGCTCAATGGGAGATAAATAAGGAAGCGTTAGAATCACTAGAAGTATTAATGTGACAAGTCCAAAGGCAAAGGAAAAGTAGTTATACTCCTTTCGATTTGGATCTACCAAATCAAAACGTTAATTCAGAGGATCAATAGAATAATAATATTTAATATTACAAACTATTTAAACATTGCAGTGTAATAAGAATAAGAGGAAACAAAAAGTAAAAGAAAAAGAAAAAACCTCGAAAAATTGAGGTTATGTATTAAATAAACTATAAATGTAAATATATGCAAACATATTCAAAATATAAAATTTGATTAAATAAAAAAATGTGCAAAAAACTTTTATTATTAATTTTTAAGTAGTTTATAGAAATATTAAAATTCTTTTATTTTTTGGATTTTGTTAAATTACTTCCTAAATAAATGTTTAAATTATTTATAAAAAAAAATATTAAATACTTTTTAAAGAAATATTGAAAAATCAAAAATAAAAAAATAATAATTAAATAAATTTTAATGTAAATAAATGAAATGTATTATTAATTTACCAAGTGCAGTATAGAGGCATCAGCCAGAGTCATAGGGTAATGAGAAAGGGTGTTGCAAAAGTCATGTAAGATTAAAATTTGCTATGATTTGTGCGTTAAAATGTTTATTACTGTAGTTAGAAAATTCCTTACAAAATATAATTGGAATATTAATTTAACATCGTCAAATGAAAAGTATCTGAAAACTGGATAAATCGGGGGTGCTTATACCCTAGCCATAAAATAATACACTGTTCAAATGAGAACTAAACCTCGCGTGAGAGTGTTATTGATAGTCCCAGGATTGTCGAGAAATATACATTTAAAGAAGTTTCATTTAAATAAAACAGTAGTTTTTAAACGAATGCTTTGATTGTACTAAAACTTCTAATTAGTGCTGGCAATTTCGATTGCTTTTATTTACTCAAAACTACTTAATACTTATCGATACTCAATGCTTTTGTTAACATAATGGAAAAGCACTGTTAATCAGTTTCAATGTTTCAATTAGTTGTTAAATTTTTTAATCAATTTGGTTTTAAAAATATAACGCTAATAAGTCAATTACGGATGGGAACAGAACTTCAGTTGCGTTGCCAGTTGCCAAAACTATGTTACGGATGGCAACGTCAGTTGCTAAATAGTAATGATATTGGCAATCGCTTTTTTCTGGTTGGTTTGAAGATTTTTCAATTAAAAAAAAAAAAACAGAAAACAAAGAACGTTTTTTATTAATTTATTTTTTAATGAAAATTAAAAAATAATTTTTTTTCTGTATATAACAAAATGGTCAAAATCATCACCAAACAAAAATTTGAGCTATTAATACAAGAAATGGAAAACATCCCACATATTGCTTGTGATATCCGTGGGTTAAATGACACAAAAAAATGCACTGTAGAAGCTTGGAAAGAAATTTCCTAAAAGCTGAATAGTTGTTGACTACCAGCAAGAATGACAGAGGGTGTGGATCCATTTTAAAGCCAAATTAAAGAAAAAAAAAAATGCTGAAAATAAAAGAGCTTAGCATATCAAAAAATTTTATTTTAAAAAGTGCATTTTTCCTTGATTCATTTTTATTTTTATCACTTATGCTAAATTTCTTTCACTATTTTTCTTTTCTTACTTGTTTTTAATTTTTATTTGTATTTATTTTATTTTTTTAAATTTTTTTGCATTTCAAAATTGACTTTCTACCACTTTGCTCTTTATTGTATGCTTGTTTACATACATTTTCAGTTGCCGATCTGTCAAAATAACGATTTCGATAGCTTCTTGGCAACTGAAAAAAATTGCCATGCCCACTGGCAACGCAACTGAAGTTCGGTTGCCATCCATAATCGACTTATAAAAGTATCGAGAAACTACTTTTGAACATTGAGTACTCAAAGGATAAAATTATCGATACTAGGTACTCATTACTCAATACTTTGCCAGTATTAGTTCAAATGACTGTAAAGTAGCTCTGGGTTGAGGAAAACGACCGCCCGTACTTATCGTTATCGCTTAAAGTCAATCAGGCCGTCCTTGTTGCTCATCCTTCGATGCTGATTGGCTTTCTCGAATAGCTGTACTGCAGTATTGTTATTGGTGGTTGCTTTAGTCAGTCACGTGTAATCGTTTTGTTATCGTGTATAACCTAGTAATTTTAATTTCAATCAGTCGGAAATTGGTACAGCACCATTTTTAACTCAATTTTTTACGGGAGGAGCACCATTAAACTCAAGGCATGTAATCCATGGCACAATAAACAAGGTAGACTCGCGGCGAAAAGAAAGTACAACTCAGTAATAAAAATACGTACATTTTGTATTTGTTTAAATCATTTCGGCTGTCAAGAAAAAAAAAATATTAGTACATTTTGACACTGGACAAAAAATAGTCAGCTGAGGTCTCGAGTTTGCCTGTTATGAATTCGCCTTGCATGTAATCCAATGAGTTTATTAATTTGGATAATTTGCAAACTTTGCTGTGGAGTGTGTCTATTCATGATAATTTGCCAAACCAAACTAGCCTAAAAAAATCGAGAGCTGTCAAATCAGCTGACAGAAAACAGTGCTGCCAATTTAGTTATCCGCCTCTATAAAAATACCCAATATTATATAAAAAATTAAGGAAATGATGTCCTCTTTTTAGAAAATAATGCGTTAAATAAAAAATATAATAAATCTTCTTATCTATAAGAGTAAATTCAGATGAATCACAGCTGAATTTATTATTATTTTATATTTTTTTTTTTTTGTAGAGAAATTGACATAAATTAGAAATGTTAAATTCGGCTATACGATACGATTGACATCAAGAACCAATAGGTTATAAACAAATCCTACCCTATTTGAACCCTGACACCAGTTACATTTCTACCATAAATGGCTTAAATTTGGCTTTCCCACTAAACTGTCAATTAACTTCCTTGTAATCGTCAAGTAAAAGAAATGCTATTGTCACAAAATTCAGTTCTTTTTATAAAAATATTCGCATGTATCATCTAAATACGAGTATGTAAGTAAATGCATAAGTATGTACATATGTACATAATTGTTTAAATACTTCCTATTCTTCTACTTTTGTACCCAAATTTTAAGCCGATGAACTGTGTTGTCAAAAACCCATTTGCAGCCATTCTTTCTTATGTCACAATAGTTGGATGAAAAATTCTTTAAACAGCAGTTGAAGAATGATTTTAAATTTTCTTTTCTTTTAGATGAAAGGGAATTTATTTTAATCCTATTTTCATCTTAAAATTATCAGTATTTAATGAGGATTAAAATGTGAATTTTTAGAGGAATCTATACGAGGTGTGTTTGAAAAAGTTAGTAGGTATAGTGATAAAAAGAATGATCTAAAAAGTGTTTAAAAATGTTTTATCATATTTTAAGTCTATTAACAGCTACTAGCTACCGTGTTATCCTTCAGAATGTGATACAGACTGACGTCAGTACCTGGCCTTTCGCCTTAACCTGACGGTGCACTGTGGCACATATTTTGAGAAGGCGGCCAAAAATCAATTTTTTTATGATTACCGATATCCAAGTTATATTACTCATTTGAGAGTCTGGTCTATTTTAACATTATCACAGCGAACAGGGTGGTATTTTAAGGGCGAACTTTTAAGTCGAAGTTTTTAAAGCAATATGGACCTTTTTTAAAAAAGTTTAAAAATTTCTGAAAGACACAAAGACTTAATCTTTTTGGAACTAAAGGCTCAAAAGTATACACAATTAAACAAAATTTATTTTATAACAAAATCTTTTTAAGCACTAAACAATTTAATTTTTCTAAAAATTTTTTAATTTTAACAAAATACAGAGAAAGTCCATTTTGGACCACCCTGTTCGCTGTAATAATGTTGAAATAGATCAGTAATATTTTGGCTCACGAGGTACTCTGGCATTTACTTTCAAATGAGTAATATAATTTTGAAATCGGTAACCATACAAAATTATTTTTTTCCGCCTTCTTAAAATATGTGCTACAGCGCGGGGGCCAAAGTTTGGCGTTTACTGACAAAATTTGAGTTCAAAACTTATTACTAAGTATTAGTTATAATTGTAACTGAATATTTAAGACATAGAAAACCTTTCCCAACACGTTTTAACACTTCACTTTCATCATAAAATTCAAATAAAAATTAAAATGTATTTTAGGCCCTCCATAACTTTCTTTCTTATTGGTCGGTATTTTTATTTTATAGCAAAAAAGACCAAAGTCTCACCTACAAAACAGAAAAAACCGCGTATAAAAATTCCAAACCAATCAAAAGTTATGGATTTTTGGATTTTGGACGATAACTAGAAGGAGTTGGAACTCATCTATTGGTGGCTTCTGTTAGAATACAAGAGCACACAGGCCTGATAGCACTTTCTGCGATTTAGGTGCAAAACACAGCCACTATGTTACTTCTCGAAGGTCCTCACCAATAACCGGTCATAGGAACTAGGCAAGTCCCCGTAGTGCTACTACATAATTTCCATGGTACCAGTCGTTTGGATAATTGTAAGACCACGAGAGTTCTTATCTTTCAGTTTCAGAACTTGTGCAAGCCTCGGAGATTTTTGCCCCCATATACCCCGGAAGCATTGGCGTCAAGATGTTGGACGTTGATAAGACAATATGTCCAGGGGGAAAAATGTCGCTCTATATATTGCTTGGCACGTTAGGGGAAATATGATGAGTAATTGATATACCAAGACCAGATGGTACCAATGTCGAACTCGCCAGTTTTCGACGTTAACCGACCTTTGAACTTTATATAAAAAATTCTAAAAAGTCATTAAAATATATAAAAGTGAATAAAAACACCATTATCATCATCTGGTTAATCTTGGGAATGTCTTTAAAAAAAAAGGTATGTTCGGAATTTCGATGCTCCTTCGTCAATTGTTAAGAGATTAATCAAAGAATTCAAAAATTCTCAGTCAGTTTAGGACGTAAAGTGGACAGCTCAATATAAGTACATATGTACATAACATTTAAATGTTCGAAAATAACTACAGCATGTCTGGCAAAGGTTCCGCATCAATGCGGAAAAGAGAAAAAATGGCTAGACAAAATGCATTCACGATAACGAGTTTTTTTAGTAAAAAAGTTTTTACAGGGAATTTTTCACAAATGCAACTTTGGGAAGAGGGAAAATATTGATGAGAAAAATACTACTCACGATAGGGGTACATTCTAAACTTGTTTATAGTCTTAATCTCAATAGCCTCACCCAATCGTATAGCCCATCAAATTTATTCACATAGTCACCCCTATTGCAGATAATGTTTCGCTCAAAATATTTTCGCTTTTCTCTAAGTTGCAATCGTAAATAATTTCACCGTAAATTGTTTCATGTTAAACGGAATTCGCATTATTGTGAATGAATTTTTCTCGCATGTTTTTTCACTTATCCCTTTGATTTATTCATTTTTTCAATTAGAATTTATAATCCTGCTGATTTTGAAGGTTCCGAAAGATGTCGTGTCAAAATTTTGAAAATTTCTTACAGAAGACTTTAAATAGTGCTGTATGGAAGAAATTAATATTTTGTTTTGAATATTGCGCATTGTTACAAATCGATGGCCCTAAACTAAAAAGGCCCTATTTAATATATGGAATGGACTCATAAAAAGTGATATGTCTTCCTCATAATAAAATTATTGTTTAGGTCCTAAACATTTTGTATGCATAAAGCATATAGCCGTAAGAGCAAAATTTTACTACACAAACTTTTCTTATTAACATTCAAATTGAAATGATAGCTTCAATTTTCAACTCTGATGGGAACAAAAATTTTACGGGGAATTTATGATAGGAAATTTCACATGATGGGGAATCGCATTTTCACGGAGACAAAAAGTTCCTTTTATTATTCACGATAGGGGTGAATAATAAGTACCTGTTGTGCTTACTTTCTTCAAATAATCATAATAATTATCATTACTCACGGAAACCCACTCACACAGAGATCAAATCCGAAACACGAACGAACAATTGACGAACTAAAGCTAAATACTCATAAACGTAGGCACAACACCACCGCAGTAACAATGAAAACAAATCAGGATATAATAAAACCAAGACTTTATTTAAATCTACGAGAAAAAGAAACTTTGCAAAACGTATGACAGACGGAGAGAAAAACAACACACAGGCAGGTAAACAAAAATAAACTAAACAACAGTCACAACAAAATGTAACAATAATAAAAGACAGACTCCCAATAAAAGTAAAAGACACGCGACTGGCGCGTCAATAGTAACGATGATGATGACGGTGATGGTAATGATAGTCGTAGTGAATGACAATGTCAATGAATGACGTTATTAACATGAATTTAAGAGACTGTCTTTATAAACGTGTTTGTTGTATAATTGAGTGATGCACTCGTTCATTATACACAGATTTTGGTCAGTTTTAATGATTTAATCCTGCCATCGTGTAATTACTTTTACTGTTACGAGTGCAATAATCAATTTGTGTTGTTATTATTGTTAAAAGTTTTTCAAGTTACACAGAACGAAATAATTGTACAGTAACTCCAATTAAATTTTATCCAAGATGGTTCGTGAATTCTAAACATTTTAAATTAAGTTGGGGGTCTTAACCTACAGCCAGGGTTGCCAATCTCAGGATTATTGTTTGGGGACAATTGATTTTTTTAGTACACTTAAATATACTGCAGCATTATAAAGGGTGTTTTTTATAGAGGTATAGAACTTTAAATTTCAATAAAATAACGATGGATCATTCGATTGACATGAATTTTATTTATCCGAAAGATAATCTTGTGGCATTACATTTTAAATATGATTTCTGGCATATGACCGCCAAGGCTGGCGCGGATGTAGTCCAATCTAGGCGACTAATTTTCGATGACTTTTTCCAACATTTGTGGCCGTATATCGGCAATAACACGGCGAATGTTGTCTTCCAAATGGTCAAGCGTTTGTGGCTTATCCGCATAAATCACAAGATCTTGGAGGCCAAGATCTTGTGATTTATGCGGATAAGCCACAGGTCCAAAACGTGAAATTAGGCGGTCACCAAACGTGTCTTTCAATAAATCTATTGTGGCACGAGCTCTGTGACATGTTGCGTCGTCTTGTTGAAACCACATCTCTGGACATCATGGTTATTCAATTCAGGAATGAAAAAGTTAGTAGTAAAGTAATGAACACGTTCGTTATTATCTCTAGCTCACCCTGTGTAAAACAAAATGACTGAGAAATGTCTCTCATTTTATAGAAACGAGGCACAAAATTCACTATCCTATACAATCCTACGATCGAATCATAAAAAATCTGACAGATGTCTGTTCTACTCAAAAAATAGTTTCAAAACAGTAGGTACTACCCTATTATAAAAAAAGATAGCGCAACTCTGATCGCATGATAAAAAATATTTTACCTAGCGTTTACATAAGATAAGGCTGTCATGACAATAAAAGAATACGCATTGGATATCAAAAATGGTAACAACTGTCTCCGTAGTATAGGCATCTAGACAATAATTATGACAATTTATTTAAGTTTTTGATTTTTCCTATTTGAATTTTTGAATGTTCGTAAAAAATTTGAGTTATTATCGGCATAAGTCAAATCACTTTTAAAGTTTTAAATTTTTTTTTTAGAATTTTTTTCTGTACACAAAATTTTTTCTGTACGTCAAATCAATGTCTTATTTACTATATTTAGGACGGTAGTTCAGACAATTGAATAAGTGAACATGTATTAGTGTAAAAGTGTGTATGTATTGTTATTGTCTTAACAAGATTTTCAAATGTAAACGCAGTGTTATGAATTTGTTCAAAATATTATAACAGTCGTAAAGTAGCTCTGGGTCGGGGAATACGAGTGGTTTGCGTCTCGTTCTCACACTGGCTGATTGGCGTCCACGAATAGCTGTACTAACGTGTAATCGTTTGGTTATCGTTAATAACCTAAGTATAAATTTTAATTTCAATAAGTCGGACATTGGTGGAGCACCATTTTGGAAACTCAACTGTTAACTGGAGGACCACCATTAAACTCAATTTTTAACTGAAGGAGAACCAATAATTTCAAGATTTTCACTGGAGGAGCACCATTAAACTCTTATTAATTTTTACCTAGCTGAATTTGGAGTCTCACTTTCTATACAAAGGTATAGGTCGCACTGCAGATTTTGGAGGAAACTAAGACAATCACATCAAAAAAAATATTATAAAATCGTAACCCCCCGTCACCAGTAGACATTGACATGTCTTAACAAAAGTCAACCTTCATATAAAAAACATATTTGTAAGCCTTGTTCTGTGTTCGATATTTTTTATTTCATTTCTGTCACAAATATGTTATCGCATGTCATAAACACCCACAATTTTTTTCAATGTGTATCATCAGTTTCGCAAATAACTAGAAGTTATAAAGAACAGAATATCATTACATTTCACTACGTCAGCGGCATACGCATGTTTCTTTTCTTGCATTGTGTAACCAACAGTTTGCCCAGATTCCAGTAAAATAAAGAGGGTGGTCCTTAGCAACCAACCAATGCTGGCTTGTGATTAAACTTGTTCGTATACATTGCATGCTGTGTTAGTGATACGTTTTGTTGTTGTGTTTTTTTTTTTTTTTGTGGAACGTGTGATAAATGTGTATTATAATGCCAAACTGGTGGTTGAGGTATAAGGCAGTGTAGTTTTGTTTTGTTATGTAACTAAGTGTTAATCTGCTTAGCGATGTAAACATTACTTTTGTCCTTTTTTTAGTTTTATAAAATTAAGATTAACATTATAATGAACTTCGAAAGTCGTCTGTCTGCGTTATTTAAATTAAAGACACGCGCCACTCGATATCACATTTCAAAATATTTTGACATGTTATAAAAGTGAAAAAAAAAATATTTTTCAGTAATAATAAATTACAAATAATTGATTTTAAATTTTTTATACAAATACGACGTAACTTAATTATAATCATGACCATATAATTCAGGATTTTTATATTTTAATTGTCTTAAACTTAATACTATTTGTCATCAAGTTTTAGTACAACTGTTTGTAGCTATTCCAAGTGTTGTGTATATTATTTGTGAGAGCAAAAATTAACTATTTCTAATTAAATTTTATTAAAACCGAAATTTTAACAAAAAATTCTTATTTTCGAAAAAAAAAAATAAAACATCAAAATTTTATAAAAAAAAACTAGCTGTGCCAACACACGTAGTGTGCATCCACACAAAATGTTAATACTCTTACGTATTTACCTCATATAGGTACCCATCTCGTATTTACTTTACCCATCTCTGGATAAAATTCTAAAAATTATATAAAATTCTAAAAAGTATTGTAAAACTCTGTAAAAGACAGACAGGAAATGAGTTACTAATTATTTTAAAACAGCGCCATCTATTGAGCAGCATTTCTTAAAATATACTGCTTTCAACAAAAAAAGATGCCTTAAAGTATGCAGTATATTTAAATCGCTAGGAAAAATCGGCGTACTTTCACTGCTTTTTCTCCACTTTCTCTTGGAAATAAGATATTTATGCGGAAAAAAGTATCCTATAATGGAATCAGTATACTAAGGTACCCTTTTTTCCTTAGTACCGGTACCTTAGTATACTGATACCTCACAAAATTTTGTTAAAATCCATCCAGTAATTTTTACGTGATACGAACACAAAAAAAGAAAGAAAGGAAAATTATATGTATAGATAATCTGGACTAGATTTAACTTCTTAAAATATATATATATATATATATATATATATATATATATATATATATATATATATATATATATATATATATATTTATATATGGTGTTTTTTAGCTGCAAAACTATCGATAACTATGGTTTGACAGCAGAGAATGTCAAACTGTGTTGACTTTTCTGTTCAATTAACACCAGAATAATGCTTCTATATCGTGAAAATTTTCTTTGAATAAAATAAAACTGTTCTGGAAGTTCAGAGAGAGCTCATCGTCCATTTTATGCTGGGAATACAACTGGGAAGAACAACGAATTTTTGGCCGCGAATATTCGCCCAAAATAAAACACATACGTGTATATGAAAACGCACACAATTATGACGTCGGTCCAAATTCGTCATACGCGGCAAACTCTGAATTAGATTTATTTCTATTTCTTACGCCGGCGTACAACGAACACAACAGTACAATGTGACCATGTTTGATTTTAGTTTCAAGTATTTTAGTAAATAAAGTTTATTTTTACTTTAATAATAAATTTAGTTTTTTTTATGTGTTTTTGTTAATGTTTAATTTTATAAGAATAATTATTTTATATGGTCAGTCTATCAGATAGTGTTTTTTATCAATGTTTACTGGCCGTACTAACCACCTCATTCTTAAAAATGTACGTACTAACAAAAAAGCTTTGACTATAACAAGCATTCGATTTATTGTTTTAATGATTTTAGGAAAATTTTTAAATTCTTTTATATATTTTTTTTGTATTTTTTTTTTCTTTGCACAAACAGGAAGCAGCTTTACCAATTATAACAGCTGTTATTTTTTCGTCGTTATTGTGATTCATACGACGAATTTATACCGCGAAATTTTACCGACGAAATCGTCGGTACGAAATTCGTGTTTCGTCCCAATTGTGTTCCCAGCATTGCGGTGAACATAATCGGCTTAGTGAGCAATCGTGTAGTTGTTGATCATTTTAGCACTAATTTTACTTACTAATTTTACGGCGAAGTATTGAAGGAGAGCAAGGAGCTGCCGTTATGGTCAGCGGAGCATGGCGTTATCAAGCCATGCTGACTGAATTTTTGTTTTCAAAAATTAATTAGCTAAACATCAGACAAGACGGCGCAATTTGCTATAGATCGTTTTTAACAACCGATTTATTGCAAAATCAATTTCGTGACAATTTTATATCCAGAAGTGGTCCTGTTCACTGGCCCCCTCGTTCGTGCAATTTAACGCCTATGGATTACTTTTTATGGGGTTATGTTAAGTCGTTATGTTAACTCTTGAAGCATTGGAAGCCAATATTTAAGGCGCCATTGACGCCATATTCCCGATTTATTAAAAAAAAAGTAGCCTAAAATTGGAATAATCGTATACTTCCGTTTACGTTAGTCTTTAACATAAAAGTCTAACTTTATATAAAAAAAAACAGTATTAAAAATAATGTTTTTTTCATGTGATAGCAGTACAACAACAAGTACAACAATAAAAATTACAACAGCCAAATTGTTTTTACAAAATCTATGCCACTTCACAAAAATAACTGAACAAAAAATAATAAAAATTTTAGCTGCACCCCAAGGAAGTTCCTTTAAATATTAAAATTGCACCCCACGTGTCTCTACTTGCACCGTCTTCGGGAATACTGAACAAGCTACCACTTTCCTTAAACCCCCTCCTTCATTTGCTATCAACATGTCTTAACAAAAGTCAAACTTCATATAAAATAACAGTATTAAAAATAATGTTTTTTTATATGTTTACTTTTGTTAAGACATGTCTAATGGAGACGGGGAGTATGAAATGGTTTATGGCAAACAAAACAACGACAAAATATTTTGGAATTTTGTTGTTAGATTTAACAAAAAAGCTATGATTTTTTTACAGTTACACATTTGTAATACAATTTGAATCAAACACTGAACTTCGCTTATGTATAATGTTGTAGCATTATTTAACTTCTTCAAAATTGTTTCTATTTTTATTAAATTAAAAATTAAACCGATAATGATAATTTTCGCGCGTGCAATCACCTGTTTATATTTGCCTTGCCAACCACCTAGTAAATGGATACGCGTTGATACCAATGTTGCCAGAAAATTTAACTATAAAATCTTCAAAATTGAGCTAAAAAGTCTGCAAAATCTGCATACATTTTTTAAATCGGCAAAAAATAAAAATTTTAAACTCATGTAAAATAATTTGAAACGATAAATATCAATATCATTTATTAATATTTAAAAGAAAAAAGCAAGATGTTTAATTTTTTCATAAATACATTATTTGATTCCATTCTACAAAAAATAGAAGCATTCAACGTCTTTAATATTAAAAAAAATAATGTTTGCTTTTCTGCAGAAAACACCAAAATTCTTTATCGGGAATCAAAACCGTCTACCTCAGACTGGTAGACTAGCATCGAGTGCTTCGATTGAAGTACTGAAAAAATTTATTTTATTTAATTTTAAAAAGTCTTTATATAAATCGTTATATATAAAATTCATGCAGTTAAATATTTATCCATAATATTTGTTGTTTCTTATTTATTATGACTAACTTGGCTAAAGACTTGTTCCATATTAAAGAATGAATTTGGCTGAACAAAAATTTTTAAGATAAAAGCGAACAATTTTAGAAATAAAATCCTTGAATCAATAAATTTCACAAATCTTTTTACAAATGCTTAGCAAGATACTAGTGTCATTTTAGTTTACCAAATTATTAAAAGCAAGTGATTGAAGCTCTCCAAATTCGGAGTCAACTGTTTGATTAGTTTAGCTGCATATTCTAAGTTTTCAAATAATGCAAAATACATAAATCGTTGATGGTTCGTATAGATCGGAGCCACAATTTTCTTCTTAATAATTTTTCATGTATTTTTCTCTTTGTGTTTGAGAGAGCACGCACACATGTGCGCTAATTTGCCGTAAACTGATATAGGTCTTCTTAAAAGTTTACAACGCCTTCGATTCTAAGCCATGAGCAAGGATACAATATTTTCAGATGGTTTATTTCTAATAATCTTTGAATTTCATTAAATTGTCCAAGCTAAAGTTTTAAAGTTTTTATTCAATGAAATAAAGTTGATAAAAATCAATAAAAACCAGTGCTCCGTAAACACACTTATTCATAAAATCGGCAATTTGAGAAAAAAAATCGACAAATCTAACTTTACCAATTTTACAATGAAAATTCGGCTAAATGCAGAGAAATCATTATTTTATTTTAAAATTATTTTCTTAAAAAAATCATAAAAATTTACCAGATTTTTTGCTGATTAAAAAAATTTTATGCAGACTTTGCTGACTTTTTCGTTGAATTTTGAAGATTTTATAGTTAAATTTTCTGTCAACATTGCTGATCGCTCTTAATTAATAATGTCGACGACGTGCGAGCTGTTTATCAAACCGGAGCTGCTTTACCACTGGTTATAAAATTTAAAGGTATGAAAATTTGTTAAAACTGAAAATATGTATTTCATGAAAGTTTCCTTCCTACACAAACTAAAAGGTATTTGTCTAAAATATGCTCTAGCAAGGGTTTGAACCTTTTTTTTGTTTATGTGTAAACACGGCTTTTTAAGTTTAAGTTTTGTGTTTTAACTCTTGTTCACGACTCACAGCAAACGAATCTTTCCCACGAAGGCAACTAGCATCACCTCTGAAAGGCAAAAGCTCTTGGCAATTGCTGTAATATATATAAAAAGCACTGAAGTCGTTTTTGCTTGTGATTTATCTTGATATTGACTAATTTCTATCACCCACATGATTGTGTAAAAGCGTTCGCCAACAAAAAACCGGCATAAGAAGCAATGTTTTAAAGAACCTAAAATTTAAACTCTTTAACTGTTTCGCCCTCCGATGACTGACAAGGTCCATATGGACCTTTCGTGTTTTCCAGTATTCCAAGATGCCTTGGTAGAATTCTATAAGATTCCATGGCATCTACACATATTTGTAATGTTCTTAAGGTTTTAAAATAGTTTTAGATTATAAATTTTAATATTGAAATATTTATGAAGGATTAAAGACGTTTACTACGCGGATAACCAACAAGGTCCAAAGGGACCTGTATAGTAATGCGGACGATTTGTTTACAACTTTGGTCTTAGCTATAAGGGCTTAGATTTTGTTAAGACTGTTCGTAGTAATAAAGCATTTGTTCCTATAAACTTCAGAATTATAAATCACGTTAAATTTTCACGACTCTGATTTTATTTATAACATTGCATCACCTTAAAAAAATACAATACACCAGCAGAAATATAAACCAAAGGTCCACAGGGACCTTGTTGGTTATTGACCGTTGAAAAAATTGCTGGTCATCGGAGGGTTAATTTTGTTTTGAAAAACTTTTTCCGAATGCTTAATTATTTTTCAGCGATGATGAGTATACTCGATGAAAACAGAGAATACCTTTTTGCTGTAAGATTAACTAATTGGGACAATAAAATTAAGAGTTGCCTGTTGGTTTTTTTTAGAAAATCTTAATTTTTTCGTTGTTAACAAACAGAATTTATTTAATTGAAAAAATAATATATGTATATACATACATTATGGTATGAAAATAACTGGGACGAATACCGAACTTCACAATGGGGTGTTAAATTAACTACCCTATGTCCCTTCCCGGTTATGCACAAAATTAATACAGCTCTTCATCTCCATAAACTAAAGGCACATACTGAATTACATTTTGATATGCCATACGGTATGACCTGTAGAGCGTTTACAAAATTTGGGAGTAAGTAAACTACCCCTCGCCCCTTCCCGATTACGTCCATCTCCATATACCAAAGTCACATACTAAATTTCGTTTTAATATGTCATACGGTATGACCTGTAGAGCGTTCACAAAATTTGGGGTAAGAAAACTACCCCCTGCCCTCTCCCGATTATGCCCAAAAACTATACAGCTCTTCATCTCCATATACCAAAGGCACATACCAAATTTCATTTCGATATGTCAAACGGTGTGACCTGTACAAACTCCACAAAAATAGTGGCATACACACCCACTCACAGACATCAACGCGAAATTAGTCAAAATGGATTCAGGAGACCTCAAAACGTATAAATTCGTCAAAATCCCGACCTCGTTTTTTTTATGATTACTATACTTTACCTGATACTACGTAGGGTAAAGTAAAAAAGCATAAACAAAACAAAAGTAGTTAACAAAAAGGGAAATAAGAAAAAATAAATTGATAATTTAAATGATAAATTATGTTATTTTGTGATTGTTAGAAGCTCCATATTTGAGAAGTGGATGTAATAATTTCAAAATAATAGAAAATTTACTAAATGACATAAAATTTTATTTATAAAAAACATTTTATTACAAATAAAACAAATATTATATGAAGATAGAAACAATAAATATAAACTACGCTATTTATTATTACGACCACGTTTACGTTGGGGTACATCTTCTTCGGAACTGGCTGTTTCCTGTATAACTTTACTACGTGATGCCCTGCCAGCAGCCCTACGGGATGAGACGGTTGTGTTTAATGCTGAGGATTTCTGTGAACCCGGTTTTCTACTTGTTTTGGCAGGTTGGGGACGGCTGTCTGAGGACTCACTGGATGATTCACTTTCCGAAGAGACTCTGGTTTTTTTACCTTTAGCCGATTTTGCTTTATTTCCAGACTTTTTGGCGCCTTCATCCTCTTGCGAGGAAAAGTCTGAATCATCTTCAGATGATGATTTTCTTCTTGTCCTCCTGCCACCACCTTTTCTATTTGAGCTTTTATTTAAACGCTTCGATGATTTCGTTGATTTGCTTTTATTCGTTTGATTACTGCCAGCAGCTGGAGCATTTTCTTTTTCATTCTCTTCATTATCCTCCTCATTGGGATCTTTAACTTTAAGACACTCATTAATGCGTGTTTCTAATTCTTGCACCACAGCCTTTAGCTCGGGTTTAGCTAATTTTGAGGTATTGCTGATGATCAACTTAAAAGATTGATGCACTTCATCTACTTGCACTTTGTCCTTGAAATATTGTACATTGTCTATTAACTTTTTAATGGTTTTCTCATTGTACGACAACAAACTCAAGCAGTAAGCTATGTCACGCCATTGTCTTTCCTCGCGCGTAACAGGGAAACGTAGACACAACTTTTCCACCAAAGTCTCTACCTGGCGATCTTTTTGTATTAAGCCCAATATGTAACGCATAATGACACGATACTTTTCCTCTTCCAAATTCAAATTTATGTCACTCAACTTCGATATAATATCGGGCAAAACATTATACAAAATATTGGATTTATTGGCAATTTCTTTGAAGAATTGTTGTGTTATATTTTTGATCTCAGCATGAGGATCCACTATACACATGGCCAAGTCGGCAATTTGTCCCTTAACACGTATCATTTCATGCAGAATCAAATGCGACAACATTTTAACGGCTGTTAATCTCAGTTCGGTGTCTTCATCGTGCAACGTCGAATAGAAATGGCCCGTCCACGGTTCAATTATATTGGGAAAGCGAAAAGTTAAATCGGATAGGCCGATAACAATATTACATTTAATTTTAATGTTTTTCGTATTGTTAAGTATGTTCATGAGGAAGGGCATATATGTCTCGCAAAATCTTGAGGATACTGACATGAAACGTATCAGCGCCAAAGTGGCAGCTTGTTGTAATGAGGGATCACGATATTTGGACGGATATTTACAAATTTCCATTACATAGGGGAATATTTTGGCCAACAAGGAGTTTTCACTATATAAAAGGACTTCTTCACAAATGTGATTGATTAATTCGGCTATATTATCCTCGGCGGTAGCTCCAACTAGGTCTTCATCGGGCTAAAAGAATAAAGGAAACGAAAAACAAATATTTTTGGTAAACAATTTTTTTTGGATTTTTTTTAGCTGTTGTTGTTATAGATCGATCATTAAGCCTGTAGTCAAATTCGTTCGAAATGGATTTTCTTTGTGTTTGTTCGGTTGTGGTAACTCTTATATGGGTGGTTTTAATTTTATTTTTTTTGTGTATTTTCGGTATTTCGGTGAATTTTCGAATAATTGTGAAATTTTGGTTTTCATTGACCTTTTTAATTTTTTATGAATTTACATATGTTTGTGGGGTAAAATTTTAATTTTAGACTAGCTATAACCGCCACGTCGTGGTCATCCTGACAATATTTTGCTCGATTTTGCTTTGAAAGTATTCCACACCAATTGTAAGACTCTTACTTTTATAGTGCTTCAGTTATGGTTTATGCATTTACTTTATATAAAGATACCCATCCCTAGATAAAACTCTAAAATTTATAAAAAATTCTAAAAAATTATTGTAAAGCTCTGTAAGAGGTGTTAAAAAATGTAATTCCACAAAGTAAAAATACATATTTTATTCAATTTGCGCCATCTGTTTCGCAGTTTTGTTTAAAATATACCACTTTCAAAAATAAAAGGTGCACCACCCTGTTTAAAATATCCCAATTTTTTAAATATCCCACTTTCAAAAATAAAAGGTGCGTTACCGTGTTTAAAATATCCAAGTTTTAAACCGAAAATTGCAGTACCTTTAAACCGGAAATTGCGTACTTTTTCTCCACTTTCTCTTGGAAATCAGATATTTTTGCGGAAAAAACGTATCCTATATTGGAATCAGGATGATAAGGTACTTCCTCACAAAATTTTGTTAATATCCATCTAGTAGTTTTTACGTGATGCGAACGCAAAACACAGACGGAAATGAGTTACTATTTATTATATGTATAGAATATAAAATATTTTTTATGTTTTGATTTTTTGGTCAAACGGTGATTTATTTTTTCGTGAAAAAGTTTTTTTTTTAACTTTTTTTAATTGGTTTTTTGTTGGCTTTTGTTTTTTTGAATATTAAACTTTTGGTAAATTTTTGATGAATTTTCGAAATTCGACGGATGTTTAGTGAATTTTTTTCGGACGAGCACTCAGGAGAGCCAGAACTAGGATATGGGGATAAATTTTCGAACTTTGGCGAATGTTCGGTGAATTGTTGTTCGTACCAGCATTCAGGATATGACCCCTACTCATGAATCGTGCCAGAACTAGAACTAGGAAATTAGGTTATGGAAAGGAGGATAGAGGGAGTAGTGTTTGTGGACATCGATGTGAATTTTCCACATTAGAAGTGACAGGAGAGACCTCTGAAGGTAGATAATTCGACATACGAACAGTACGGCTAACAACCGAATTCTCTCTGTAATGTATAGTGCGATTCTCTGGCCAATCGACCACAAAAACGTACTGTACGCAAAAACGTGCGTGTAGTAACGATAAAACAGCAAAACACAACCCACATTGCTTCCATGTTAAGAGAGTAAATAGAATTGGATACGCTATGAGCTTTTTCACCCACTTCTGCTCACGGTCGAGTATTTCCAAAACAGACTTTGGAGCATTGGGCCATTCATAAAAATTGTGTTCCATTTTTGGCCGGATACAGATAGGAATTTTGGTATTTATGTGAATTTTTGGAATTTTGATACGCTTTCCAATATTTATAGAATTTTTGCTTTTCTCAATATTTGAATTTTGCTAAATATTCGAATTTTGAAGTGATTTTTCAGCATTAAAAGCATATTTAAAGCATTAAAACACAAAATGAAAAAGTAACATTAAAATGTGAAAAATAGACAATCAGTTGTTTTCCTAATCCAGAAAGGTTCGCAATATCAAACTATAAGCGAGTTAGACATCTTTTTTCTTTTTTTAAATGATGACAGAATAGTTTTTGGTAACCTTGCATAACATTCAACATTTAACATACCTCTTGTTGTGGTTCCGCTGCCGCTACCGACAGTCGTTTTAATGACTCCGTGGCCGACATATTCAAATTTCCCGTCTTACGTCTAATGTGATTGAATGCATTTAAAGCATTTTTCTTCTTCTTCTTCTCCTCACACTCTGTCAATTCTTGCCGATATTTCATATTATTATATACATCGATATCCAGAAAAATCATCTCTTTTAGTGTCATATAACCAATGATGAAAATGAAACGTGTTAACAGAAACACGGGCATACGCATTTGTGTTGTTGTATTTGCATCGTTGCTGTTTGTTTGTGTGAACAAGGTTTGGGAATTCGACTGTGTGGCTGGTTGTGTTTCGGGTATTTGTTGTGAAAATGGAGTATCATGGGCTTGCGCTTGTTGTGAGGCGGTAATTTCATATAATTTCACTGAAAACGCTTTAAACTTTTTCATTAATTCTATAACAATGTTTTGTGAAATAACGTCTGGCGTTTGACACATGGTATAATAGAATTGCAATGTTTTCATAGCCAATTTATCGAAGTCGGGTGCACGAGGATGGAAAAAGAATTTTAAAAACATATCTGTAACTTTTTGCACAATAGCAGAGTCGACATCATAACGCTTGTAGTATTTCGAACTTAACGACTGATCAATAGAATTCAATAGGAATTCTAAACAACTTGTATAAATACGTGGATCAGTTTTGCCACGGGGTCCCAAACCGATTGTTTCAATTATTTGTATATTAGCGGAAGCTATAGATGATTTGGCATACGAACACATTATTAATAATTGTAAAGCCAAGCGAGATTCATTTTCTGTAGTGCCCTCAAGTTTTATAGTGAATTTTTCAAACAGCACCTGTATGATGAGGCTATCAATGTCCTCGTTGCCCACCCATTCTTTCACCAAACACTCCATGGCTGTGTAGTGGCCATATTCCAGACCTTCTAGAAAATTTGATAGATTTTCTACAACACGTAAGGCGTGAGCTCTGCAACAAATAAAAAATTTATATTTTTATATAAATTTGTAAATGTTCAAATTGAATCTTACCTCCCCGTTTGATCTGTGGTAAATAAAACCTTTTTATATGCATCTGAAACAGCATCGCGTTTTTCCTTGTCCGATGACCATACCAAATACAGCATTTGTCTCATGCCATTCTCCGTACCTTTGATGCCAAACATATAACCGGTGGTGAAGAGGTCGACAGCCTCAAAAACATCTGAATTTGTTTTCGATAATAACATTTCCTGTAGCTTGGGCATGGCACGAGACACTGCTTTAGAAAATTCTATAGAATCTTGCAAAAATTGCACTGTTTTTATTTGGGTACCCAATTCTTCGTTCTTAAATATAAAAAAGAAAATTAATTTCATTTTATATTTATTAAAGCAACAACTAAACTTACACTATCCTTGCAGCCATTGGCCAAGAATATATAGGATTTCAGCAAGGCCATATAGTAAGCACATTGTTCTTCGTGACTTAATGAAAGTCTTAATTCTGAATTTCCAGCAACATGATCAGCTTTTCTTACTAAAATAACAGCTTCTTTGTAGTTCTTTTCCAACAACATGGTGGAAATGCGTTGTACTAAGTCTTCATAATTTTCTTGAGTTTCTGGCGGGGCATTGTGCTCACGAATACTTGTTTCAACAAAAGGCAAAATCTCTGGTATAACCAAACTCCATTGTTCTTCCAACTCTTCGGCCTTTTTACGTTCTTCACCCAATAGTTCGGATAGCTTTTCCATTTTTTGCACTTCCTCTTCATGCTTCTGATGCAATTCTGCCAAAGTCAACTTGGCTGAAAAAGGATTTCTTTCCAGAAACGCCTTAATCAATTGCACAGCTTGTTTTCTCACCGATGATGTCTTGTCCTCTAATCTTTCTACTGCCTCGCATAAAACTTTAAGTTGAAATGCAAGAGGTACGGCCTGTTCTTCTTTCATATGATGCCAAATTTGTAAAACTTTTGCCCGAACATGAGCCGACACATCATTTATGTGCATTAAGAGATTTTCTAAGAACTCATTACGTGCCTCTTTTAATTCATCCGACAATTCTTCCGACGTCAGTTCGCCCACTATGGCATCGCCCATAATTTGTAAAATACAATTGCGCAAAACATGAGATTCACAATTTAACAATTCATCACACAACGTTGAGAGATGTGGAATCATTAGTTTTGGTGCTATGGAAGCCAGTTCCATTAGGAAATTTGAAAAATTACGTAATATAACAGTGTCTGCTGAATCTAAAGTTAAACTTTCAACAATTTCTGTAATTAATACTGAAAAAATGCTTGTTATGCCGTATTCTTCCTGCAGAACATTAATGCCATTGGCTATGGAAACGGCCGCATGTTCAGCGGTACGCAAAATTTGTAAAATACGCACTGGAAAGTTAATCGCATGCTGATAACGTTTGATGGCAGTGCCAAAAATTTGAAAAACCGTTTCGACAATGTGACGATTATCCGGACGTACGTGTAAAACTTCTAAGGTTCGATAACAAACGTCACATAATAAACTAAGGGTAAATAAAAATATAAGAAAAAGTGTAAAATAAAAAACAATATATAATTTAAATAATTAAAGGTAATTTAGAATTAATATTTAACAGTAAAACTCCTAACTCGTGAAGTTTCAACTAGCAAAGTAGTTATATGGGTATACATATATATGTATATACCTTGCCCATTGTTACTTATTTTAATTATTTTATTTCTTCGAATATAAATAATTGTTATAATTTAAAAAAAAAAAAAAACATAAGACATACATATGCAAGTCAAAATAAATAAATTAATAATCTAATCGGGGAGTAACTTGAAATTGATACAAACAAATAAATAAAATTAAGCATACAAATTGATGTGCGGTTTCTGTAGTACAGCCGCTCGTCTAGAAAATTTGTATTAAAAGCAGTCAATTTTTTGAATCATTCCTATACAAATTTTTTAGACGAGCCGCTCGCCTGTAATAAAAAAAGAATTTTGTTTTGCCGTAAAAAATGAAACTTTTTTAAGAGTTTTATTTTTTCGCCAGAAAATAAAAATCAATACCAATACAATCACCTTGCATTTCAATTGAATAAACCGTCATTAACCTTTAACTATGGAGGTGGTGGTAAATTTTATCCTCTCTTTTAATTTTCTTAAAAAACTCTCTGCTATGTGTCTCTAGAATTGTAATTCTTTGAGTATCTTCTTGTATCATGATCATTGCTATTCCGTTGTATTTTGACTGTTGTAGCGATAGCGTGAGCGGAGCAAATCAGATGATGGGGTAAAAATTACCACTTGTAATTTTTTCTTTCAAAATATTTTACCGCCACGTCATCGATAACGTAAGTATTTAGGATAAACAAAATTACCACACCTCCAACTTAAAGTTAGATTTATGCAGAATTATTTTTACCACTTGTCCATGTTATCGTTGGCAACAAATTTATTTAGTAGAAATTCTTAGTTTGATCAATATTTTGTACTTAAATACAATTATTTTTGCAGAGAAATGTCAAATTTAATATAGCTTAGCGATTTAGATATACCTCAGTTTCTTGAAAATGATGGCGAATTTATTGAAGTCGATGACGAAATTATCGATCCAGACTCCGTACCCACACCCCCGAGGGAATCAGTTCCTGCTACTCGCACATTATGCTACATATGTCCCTGCAAACTAAAGCTACTACTGTCTCTATTGTAGTAAACCAATGTGCATGGGTTGCAGCAAACCTATATGCATACACTGCACAGAATCCAAATTAGACAAATAAAAAACCACCGAAAAGGGGAACCTGCATTTTCTTTGTATGATTATTTTTTTCTATGATCTCTTTTTCTTTATTATAGTACACATTTGGCTGTGAAAAAATGCCATTTAATTTTTGTTATGTTTTTAATTTTTTTTTATGAGTTTACGATGTTAAGTTTTTGTTATAATAAAAAATAGGCTTGTGAAATAAAATGCCAGTTTCGTTAAACTAAAAAAAAAATTTTGCAATTTTTTATTTTTTTTTTTATATTGTAAACACTTCTTTTTAAAAACACATATAATTAAGAAAAAGTTTTTTTTTTATTAAAAAATTTTAAGAATGTTAAAAGGGGTAAAATTTACCACCACGTCAGAAGGTATGTCCCAAAATTTTACCTCCAGAGTTAAAGGTTAAAATAATGTAGGTTTTTAAATTGTGGTTGATTGACTAACGTAATATACCGGATGTTTGTGGCATCTTATAAATCGCTTTTAGAGCAGAACAAGAAAGCGAAGAAAATGAAAAAAAATTTTTTTTTGGAAATTGATAATTTTTTTCTCTGCAAAAAACATTATATTATTCATATCCATAAATTGGCAAAAAAAAAAAAGTTAATAGTTTGTTCCTGCAAATCAGGGAAGCGTGGAAAGAGCATAAAAATGCTCATAAATTGGTATTGAGCGGCCTCCGTTCAAGTCTGTCCACAAAAAAAGAATATGTAAATAAACAAAATGAGTTTTATTTTCTGACGGAAAAATAAACCCTTTTTTAGAGTTTCATTTGATCTATTATTTTTTCGTTGAAAAATAACTTTTAACTGTGGAATTAAGATAGATTTTTTAAGAACACCATAGATTCTGAAAGAGCTTGTCTCTAGTATAGATCTCCGTTGACTCAAACATAAAGAATTTTGGAGTTAAATTTTTTTGATAACTGCTATTTACGGTCCCTGATTTTTTTTTATAACTGTTATTTACGGTCCCTGGATAAAACAAATAATTAAAAAATTCATGATCTCGTATTTATTTACGTCAGAGACTAAAGTATAAATACACCTCAAAAATTTGTTGTTTCAAGAAGAGTAAATGTTCCAGAAAAACTTTAAGTATACAGTTTTATTTGTCTTCATAAATAACAGAAAACAAAAACTAAAAATTCTTTGTACAATGCAAACGTAACGGTAAATTTCACTATAACAACAAAAAGCAGCTGACAAAAGTTTAAATACCTACATCCTGCAAAATAGAAAACTCCCTTTCATTTCTCAAAAACAAAGTACAAGTGCAAATACTGTACAAAGAGCATTGCGAGAAAATGGATATAAAAGCAGAGTACCTCGAAAGAAGCCACTAATAAGTAAAAAAAGTATCAAAACAAAGACGCTGAGTTTTGAATAACTGTTCTTTTTACAGACGAGAGCCAATTAAACTTATTTGAAAGCGATGGTCGTGCAAAAGTATGGCGCAAACCAAACACTGCCCTTGGAACACAAAGTTTGGTTCCTACGGTAAAAAAATTTAAGTGGCAATGTGATGGTTTGGGGAGCGGTTGGTGCAGCCGGGGTTGGTAATTTGGAGTTTATTGATGACATAATGAATCAACATATTACAATTGTTTAACTACATAGACAAACTGATGTATTTAATAGTGTATTAATATAAAAAACGAACAAAAATAATTCAGTCAATGGGTTAAATTTTTTTAAATTTTAGCAACATTCGATGGATATTTCCAAAAGCTTTAAAATGTTACCAATATTTACCTAATTTGTTCAAAAATATTGTGTACAATCACAGTTTTATATGAAAAGTTCAGAGGCCCATAAGTGGGAAAACAAGGGCCACTGCCAATTTTTTTATTTTACATTTTCTTAATATTTTTTAATTCTCTATCACCCTGTGTAACTGTTTTTTTTGACTGGTCACGCTTCACTGAACTAGATTTAAGCCAGTTTTTCTGAAATGCTTACTTTTGTTGAAGCATTCAATTTTTGAGGTGTATTTAAACGTTAGTCTCTGACTGTATATTAAAACTCATATACTTACTTTACAAAGTTTTCCTCTGCCATCGGTGGATTCCATAGTTTTTCTAATGGAAATTGCATTATATTGTACAATTGCACTAGAAACTTGCCCCTTTTTGTCTCCCAATCTGGATACTGTTCCACTACATCTGCTTGTTTGCCTCGTTTTTTAGTTATTTGCTGCTGCTGCAGACGTGTAATATTGGCATCAATCTTACGGACCACATTAACAATCAAGAAGAAACTCATTTTAGTTAAATTCAAGTAACTGTTGCGTTCTTGTGTCGTAGGTTGATCACTGACTGCCAGAAAAGGTGCCAAGAGGTTTCCTAATTTGTCGATGGTCAAGTACAGTAAATCAAAGCTACGCATAAGGTTTGTAATGGCCGCGGAATCAGTGTTTTTGTTTTCAATGACCGCATAGTAAGTATCGAAGTGATCGAATAAATAAAAGGGATCACCCTGAAAAAGCATCTGCTTGCAGGCTATAAATTGTAAGTAGATAATTGTTAATAATAGTTTCTTCTGGATATTAATAACAATATTTTTTTTATACCTTTTAATTTGTCGGGTATTTCACCCGGGCTATACAAATGCTTAACATAGTAGGTATCTCGGCTGGAATTGAGTAAATCACTATTTGTCAATGGTAATATAAATTGAAAATCCATTTTAATTATTTAATATTATCCTATTTTGTTAATATTTTCGCCAAAATTTCTCTGTTGTTAATTTCAACGGATAATTGTTGTTTGTTTGACAATTTTAAGAATGACGCCAAAAGTGTAAGTGCAGGGCTGTATTTGCGTGTAATTTTTACAGTGTAAACACGGCCTTAGCATTTGATTTATAAAATCATAAAATAATAAGAATTTAATAAAGGAATTTCAGAAAATAAATAATAACTTACTAAATTAAATAAACAAATTTTAATTATTTTTACAGTAAGAACAGGCCGTATTTTTCTTTGTTGATGGTACAACAAAAATTAGTTTTAAATACTTAAGTGTACTGTATAAACATAATTATTCAAATAAGATATCAACCTCAAATGAATGCCGTTTGACACAAGGTGCGGTAGTTGTTGATGTGCACGTGTTAATATAAACAAACTATTATTTGCGGAAATAAATTGGCTAAGAAAACCAATTTTACATTAAATTATACAAAAATATGTCTTCGGAAGTCCCTAATAATGCTGGAGGACAGCCAACTTTCAGAATGAATAAGAAAAAGAAGAAAAATTCTAGGTTTTTACGCAATGCCAAAGGATTTGGCAAACAGGGCATATATGGTCGTGGTACCCACATTGAAGAAGATCAATATTCTTATTATGTAAATATATTGGATACAATGAAGAATGGCTTTGAAGATATAGAAGACAAAGGTGACTTTGTTTTACATTAATCAAATTTTCCATATTAACAAATATATTTTTTTTTCAGTTAATATGGCCAACAATGTGTTTGAACAAACCAAGGGGCAAGAAGTGTTTCTTGCTTCTAATCAAATTGTATGCAAAGTAATGGAGTCTTTAATAGGTTTTATTGATGCCGAAAAATTAGAATCATATTTTGAAGTATTTGCTGACAATTTTCGGCCCATTTGTTCAGATCCTTTTGCTTCTCATGTCTTGCAGAAAATGGTAGAAATTGCTTTCTTGAGATCTGTTAGCAAGGAACAATTAAAACAAGATGATAGTAAAAAAATACATGCCAAAGAAAAGCTTGACCATGAACAACCATTGGTCAAAAAACTAAAACTTATTAAAGATCTGAGCGAGGTAAACTATAATTTGGAAACAGATTTTACGCAAGAACATAAAACAAGTTGTGGCAATTTTGTTTTAAGGGTGGGTAAGTTCATGTTAAATAATCTGGAGGATTTTGTGTGGGACTCATGTGCTAGTCACATTATGCGTAACTGTATACTCTGCCTATCTGGTATACATGTCCCAAAAATAGCTTTCGAAAAAGGTGGAGCTATTATGGCAAAAGAACGTACAAATTATGAGGTTTCCAGTGAATGGCATGAAATTGCCAAAGAATTTGCTCAACGCATAGAAATGTGGCCTCAATTTAAAGACTTGCCCTATCGGGAACACTCTTCGGCGCTGCTAAGTGTGTTGTGCATTGCCCTTAAATCTATCGATAAAAAAATGTTAAAAAATTTCGGAAGAATGATTTTAACACAGGCCCTACTTAAAATTGATACAGATGAGGATGAAAAGTTAAAAAAGATTGAAATCTTGGATGATGATGATGAGGAAAAACCAAAAGACACAGATCATAAAACAGAGGATGAACAAAATTCTACAACAAAAAAAGAACCCAAATTACCCAAAGTTTTTGAACATAAATGTTCCATAGTTTTGTTGGAAACGTTGTTAACAGTAGCCGGTCCGAAACTATTGACCCAACTATATGTTATGTTATTTAGCAATAAAGTAGCTTTATTGGCCAAAGAACCTACTACGAATTTTGCTGTGCAAAAGCTTTTACTTAATATCAAAGAAAAAGAAGATTTCGAAACAATTTTTCAAGAACTACAAGAACACATAGAAGAATTATTGAAAATTGGTCATACCGGTATAATAACTTCACTTTCAGCCGCCTGTTTGCGTTTACAAACCAAACAGGCTCAATTAATAACGGCCCTACAATCAGCTTTACATGTAAATAACGACAAAGAACGAATTAAATCTTTATTTTTGTGTCTCTTGAAATTAAAACCCTTCGAGATTTTGGAACAAGACAAATCAAATTTTGTGCACTTACACGGTTCCTTATTGATACAAGACATACTACGCTTTAATAAGCCCATTTTTATGGTGAACTGTATATTGGAAACCCCATCAGACTATTTAGTAACAGTCTTTAATACTCCCAATGGCTCTTATATCTGCGATGCCTTTTTACAAAGTAAATTTATCGGTGAAAAATCTCGCGATAAACTTCTTAAACACTTGGAAGGATTCTACGTGGACTTGGCTTTAACGAAACATGGTTCCCGCGCGGTCGAGTCTTGTTTTTCCGCCGCTAATGAAGCACAAAAAGCAAAAATCGTTAAAGAATTAGCAGACAAATCAAATAAATTAAAGAGTTCACCATTTGGTAAATTAATAAATCATAAGTTGCGGGTAGATACGTATCGTTTGTCGGCCGAACAATGGAAGGCCAGTTTTCATAAGAAAGATTCAAAAGCTCAGCAATTATTTAAAGATATAATAAATTAATAAAGTATGTCTTGTTATTTATAAACATTTTTTTTACAACAGGTTTTTTGTTTAATGAATAATGGAAATAAATTAATTTAAGTGAAAGCAAATTGTTTTTATACTAAAGAATGCTATAATTAATATAAAAAAGAAAATTTTAAGCCAAATCTTTTTCTTGAGGCATATGTATATTTAACAAGGGTTAGGGTAATAGAAAGAATGAAGATCTTGAAAGAATCATCAGTTTGAGTTTGACGATTCAAGCCAATTAATTTCGGTACACGCCACTGAAAAATTTTTATTATTATTATTTTAAATGTTAGCTTATCAGTAGGATTACACAATAGAAGGTCATTCATTTATTTAAATGTATTTTTAATATTTTGTTTATTTAACAATTTAAAAAATCACACTTCAGTCTTTCTAAACGACTTATCTCATTAAATGCTGCTAGTTAATTAAAATGAAACAGCGCTTGTTTAAAATTAATCTTCTACTCGTTTCGGAAATTATAATTTATTTAACTCTATTTACATCTCAAATTACGGCCTTCGAGGAATCAATATTCGAAGATGAAGATATTTATCGTTCGGCATTGCCACCCCCACCACCCCATACAGGACTAACGGCACCTGGTACAAAGTGGTGTGGTCCTGGTAATACCTCGACAAGTTATAACGATTTGGGTACACAACGTGAAACTGATATGTGCTGTCGTGAACATGATTATTGTGATGATATCTTAGACCCCAAAACTATTTTACATGGTCTTAACAATAGCGATTGGTTACCCATGTAAGTAAAATACCTTAAAAATATTGTAAAAGAAAATTGTAGTTTTTGAAAATAATTTTGCAGTTTAAAATGCAGTTGCGAACAGAAATTTATCAATTGCTTGCAGGCTGTAAATAATATGATTTCCAACACATTGGGTCATGTTTATTATAGTGCAAGGAAACTTTGCTTTGCCGAGGGTTATCCCATTGTTAGCTGTAAGCAATATCAGGAAGGAACTATTCGCAAGAGATGTGTACGTTATAAAATTGACAAGAAAAGTCCCAAAATATGGCAGTTTTATGATATGCCCTTTTATACTCAAAATACTAAAAGATGATGCAGAACGTAATACTGATTTACATTTGTTTATAAAATTACAGAAATTTTCTTAGGCTTTTAATCGTATTCTTAAAAAAAAAAATAAAAATTAAAAAAATTTAAATATTTTATAAAAAAATTAATTTTTTTTATTATTACTTACTTAACTGGGGGCTTAAAATAAAAATATAAAAGTTGGAACGTAAATACGTAGAAAAATTCACATGTTTTTATGTGCTCGTCCGCAACGCAAAGTCACGTTTACAACTTAGGTAAGGAAAACGGAACAGCTCATTTATTACGTATACGTTTACGTATGAGTAACTCTGTTTTTAATGCATTTCATAGGCTATCGACAAACTGACAAAAATAAAATACAAACGTTTATAGGAACACGATTATTTTGTAGACATCAAAGCTATAAGGCTAACCAACCACCGTTGTGGCTGTACTAAACTTAGACTAATTTATATTCTTGTATGCGACAATATTATTTTTTTCAACAGAAGAAAATTTCCCAAAATTACAAAATCGTGTACAATCAAAAGGTTTCGAGGAAATATTTATTCAATTCACATGATTCACAAGCCCTTGTTATCATGTTATAGGGTTTACCGTCAACTTATTTATTTTACAATAGTTTATGTTTGTTGTGGATAATTTGCTTTGAAAAATTTGTTATAAATACATATACAATTTAATTTCATATGTTTTGAAAATACATATTGTAATGAGAACATACTGGGATTAAGTTTTTTGTTTGAAAAAATTATGAAAATCTTCGTAGTATGTAATCACCGGTGTTATTATTTTTTAAAAAAGTTATTTTATAAAAGTAAAATATGTATTTTTACAACAACGTCAGAGTTTACTATATAGCCGTCGTCTTCAACAAAAATTCAGTAGCTGACTACACGGCGACAATTGTAGCCAACGTAATTTGTAGTCATGTAGCTGTGCTGTAGTGTAAGTGTTTAATCATAATGTTTAATTTAATTCAAAAGAAATTATATGTACATATGTATGTATTTTCCCAACAAATTTTATTTTCGTTATAACCCACTTACGTATTGTCACATTTTTTAATTCTTAAAATTAAAAATAAATGTTTTCAATTAATATCGTTATCGTTTTAGTGCTCAAAACATCATTCTCCTGCAAATTTTTGGCAATCTAATCTTTTATACATTTATTACATGTCTAATCTTATATAATTTATAAATCTGTTTGTTTGTTTTGAAACACAAATAAATCCTTATCTAGAATATGTAATATTCTATTACATATTCTGTCTGTTTTTAAAAATCGGCCCCAGTGAAGAAAAAAGGGGTAAAGGGGTATTTTACACTGCTTAATCAATCTTACACTGCACTCAATCAAATCTTAGACATACATAGACAGATCCCTCTCTAGATGGTGAAATAGGTAATTTCTGTTTTAAAAACTCAGTCCCAGAGGGAAGATAAGGGAAACCTGCAATTGATTTAGGTTTAAAAATCACGTATTGCATCATGTACAAAAATCTCCGAAACTACCCAACTGATTTCATGATTAGTTTTCTTGTGTATTTTTGATCAATGACTTGTTTGATTGGAACTAGGATAGGTGTTGCTGTTGTTAAATTCAAAAAATTTACCTAAGTATATACATATATCATTTCAGAAACTACTCATTTAATTTTAAAATTTGTTACTTTCAAGAATTATTTTTTTTTGGGTTTTGGTTTGAAATGGCCAACACTTGTGTTTTATATTGCCAGGGTCTATCAACAAGTAGGAGTTTTTTCCGGAAAATCCAGCCGACCTGGACCTTTGCGCAGGAAGTAGGCTCGCTAGTGTCCACTCCTAGAGTATTATTGGTCTCCACCAGTATCAATCTTAGTAATTTTTATTAGTACTGCACCTTGTCAAAAAAGTGAGATTACAATCCTGACTTGTGAGTTTTAATTGGTCGTCCACCAGGTTCTATCATGCATCTTTATATTAAGTAATTTTGTATTTTATTTTTAGTCTCCACCAGGTTCTTTTATCCACTTTTTTAACGTTTTTCCTCTCTTAAAATATTACATATCATTGTGTATTTTTTAACCGACTTCAAAAAAAGAAGGAGGTTATCAATTCGTCTGAATGTTGCTTTTTTTTTTTATGTTTGTGCCTTCAGAACTCGGTCATTTCTGAACCGATTTTAAAAATTTTTGCGCCATTAGAAAGGTTATGGCTACAGATTGGTCCCATTTTAAAAACAGTTTAAAAGTTTAAAAATTAAAGGGTGTCCCCATACAACATACACGTTTTTTACGTGTATTATGAAATTTGTAGGTCACCCATTTAAAATTAGAAAAAAGTGCGTATCACTATAGCTCCCAATAACAAAAAGTAATTAAAAAATAAAATTAAAAATTAAAGGGTGACCCCATAGGTGACGTAATTTCACCTTTATGGTCCTATCTTTTGAACCGTTATAGACAAACACTTGAAAGTTGCACAGAATGTTCGTTACTATGTCTGTTATAATAAGTATAAGTATTTAAAATTAAAAATTAAAGGGTGTCCCATTAGTTGGTTTATTTTGATATATATATGGCCAAACTTTTGAACCGTTATAGACAGACAGTTGAAATTTACAAAGAACTTGTATTGCTAAGTCCGCTAAAATAACAAGTGTAAAATATGAATTTGGAAATTAAAGGGTGTCCCAATAGTTAATGTAAAAGTGATATATATGGCCAAACTTTTCAACTGTTATAGATAGACAGTTGAAATGTACAAAGAACCTATATTGCTTAGTCCGCTATTACAACAAGTATAAAATTTTGATAAATTAAAGGGTGTCCCAATTATTGATGTAATTTGACCATTATGTCCTCATCTTTGGAACCGTTATAGACAAACACTTTAAAAATAGACAGAGTGTTCACTACTATGTCTGGTATAACAATTATAAATATTTAAAATTGGAAATTAAAGGGTGTCCCAATAGTTGATGTAATTTGATGTATATGGACACAAAGTTAAATTTTACAAAGAATCTGTATGACAAAGTTCTCTTTAACAAGTATTTATATTAAAATTTGAATTTAAAGGGTGTCCCAATAGGTGACGTCATTTGATATATATGACCCTATCTTTTAAATAGTTATTGACAAACACTTAACAATTAGACAGAATGTCCATTACTATGTGTGTTAAAATAAGTATAAATATTTAAAATTATAAATTACAGGGTGTCGCAATAGTTATTGTAAAAGTGATATATATGACCAAACTTTTAAGCCGTTACAGACAGACGGTTGAAATTTACAATGAACCTGTATTGCTACGACCGCTATAACAAGTATAAAATTTGAACTCGGAAATTACAGGGTGTCGCAATAGTTAGTGTAACTTTATGTATATAGCCAAACTTTTTATCCGCTGTATACAGACAGTCGTTTGGCATTGGTTTGACCTGAAAAAGCACAGAAACCTGGGGTCTTGTGCCCCTATATACTCCGGAAGTACTGCTCCCCAGGTAGATAATCGACTGATATTTGTTTTAGATTATTGAATTCAAAAATTAGTTTTTTTTTTTATCTGAATTGACAGTTTGTGCAATGACATTTAAAAAATCCTGCTACAATCTTCCTCGAATATAATATAATCATTGTATAATTACCGTCTTAAAGAAACATGATTTTAAGTTTGTCTGTTTTGAAGTCGGTTTTTTTTTGCAAGAATTATTCTTCTTTTCTTGTTAAGTCTTTTCCTTCCAATTGTTGAAATTTATACATGTTATTTTAACAGTTTCACATTTTAATACAGAAAGTACAATTACATAAATGTACAGTTGACAATTATCGACGAATGCATGTGGTTAATGGAAAAAAACCACTAAAAACCGTAGTTCGATACAGTTATCAGAGGCTAACCATTAGCCAATGCGAAAGTGAGACGCAAAACTCTCGAGGTGAATTAAAAAGAATCAGGCATGATCGCCCTTAACAATTAATGATGATGACGCGAGAGTTGTTTACTAAACCGGAGCTGCTTTACGACTCGTTCAAGAATTATAGAAACATATTTAACCCATGCGCATGATATCACATTAGATGACTTTATTTACTCAATGCAAGGGCTTCTAAGTCCGCAATTAACAAACTGCTGCACATAACTTTGTACAAAAAATGTGCATGTTATATGCAAAAAAAGGCAACCCTGCAAATAATCAGAAGTTCTCGTGACGTCAATTGTCTTAAATGCGCAGCATACATATATTTAAATTTTACCTGCGGGATATCGTGATATTGTTTCTATCTTTCTTGTTTTCTTCTGTGTTCAGAGAAGACCCACAAGGCATGGACAAAAGCTACATGATAAACAAGCCACTAATGCTAAAAAGACTCTAAAAATGGACACGGATAACACCAGTAAAATAAGCAATTTAAAAGAAATTAAAAAAAAATATTATTTCTACTTGCTATAGCACACAAAGTAATACAGACTGTGTATAAATTTCAGAATCTGCGTGTTATGGTTAAATGATAATCCCGTGTACGTCTAAATAGCCTCTTATATGGGGCACAATTTAAATTGTAATTTTGTTACTTTTTTATCGGACATAATAATACAGATCCCGTAAAAATTTTAAGCATGTGCCCTTGCAGTCATAAGATAAAACAATAAACGTTACACGCTTATGAGGCCACCCTTTAATTTGTAACGCTGTAGCAACCATATAAAAACATTCTAAATATAAGAGCGCTATTAATAGGGTTAAGTTTTTACTCAATGGGTACGGAACCCTAAAAATTACTACTATTTTCAACACACTAATTCATAAGGATTAAATTCACGAATTTTATTTATTTATTTTATATTATTTGTTTGTTAGCTTATCAGTTGGATTGTACAATTAAAGTACCATAAAACTAAAGCTAATATTATTATGTTTTTTTATTTTTTTATTTAATAACACTTTCAAAAAGTATAAATACAGTCTTCCATAACACTTAGCAAGCCAAATGCTGCTAGTTTCTTGAAATGAAACATCGCTTTTTTGGCATTAATCTTCTGCTCGTAACAGAAATTTTAGTTTATTTAATTTTATTTACGTCTCGAATAACGGCATTTGAGGATGATGCAATATTCGACGATGAAGATATTTTTAGTTTACCCTTACCACCCACATCGCCGCTTACAGGGTTAACGTTACCCGGTACTAAATGGTGTGGTCCAGGTCATACCTCGTCTAGTTATAATGATTTGGGTAGAAAACGTGAAACTGATATGTGCTGTCGAGATCATGACAAATGTGATGAAATCTTACGCGGAAAATCTATCTTACATGGTCTTAACAACACCGGTTTGTTCCCCATGTAAGTAAAATATTTAGAATATAAAAAATTGGGTTTATTTATTTTTTTAAATTTTGTTTTTTAGTTTAAAATGCAGCTGCGAACAGAAATTTGTCAATTGCTTGCAAGCTGTTAATAATAACTTTTCCCACAAATTGGGTCGTATTTATTATGGTGCTAGGAGACATTGCTTTGCCGAAGGTTATCCCATTGTTAGCTGTGAGGAATATCAGAAGGGCGCTATTCGCAAGCGATGTGTACGTTATAAAGTTGACAAGAAAAGTCAAAAAATTTGGCAATTTTATGATATGCCTTTTTATAGACAAAATATACAAACTACCTATGTATAACACGTTAAGGGGAAACGTGTTACGTGCTATATATAGTTGTATTTTGCATATATAATTTAAGGTCATATACGAAAAACAATACTTTCTTAAAATATTCAATAAAATGTATCAAACAATCACACACGTTCCAATCTAAATCACTTTCTTTTATCTAATTTCGCCGCAGGGGAACAGTTTTGAGTAAAATTGGAGTTTCTACGGGATTCGTTTATAAAAACAAGATCTTAAATAAACACAATTGTTCTGAATCCTATCCCTGAACATGACATAAAAACAATGGAAAATATAGATGATCCGGTAGGTTAGTGGGTAGTGTGCCAGTCTATGAGTATGCGAGTTGTAGGTTCGATTCCCACAAAAGACTCTGGGTGTTTCATTACAACGAATTAAAAAAAAAAAAATTGGTAGTTGTATTGTAACATTTAAGATTAAATAAAACTGTAGTGGCCTACCCCCAACTTTACCATACCAAATGGAAACAGATATTATTATGGATATATTACATAAAGAATAAAAGTTCAAAGTATATTCGAATCGAAAATTTAATTATTTTCGGTTTGGGGTGTTAGGTAAACTACCCCTTGCCCCTTCCCGATTTTGTCCAAAATTTATACAGCTCTTCATCTCCATAACCCAAAGGTACGTACTAAATTTCGTTTTAATATATCGTACGGTATACCTATAGAGCTTTCACAAAATTTGGGGGTAAGGAAACTACCCCTTGCCGCCTCCTGATTATGCCCAAAAACTCTACAGCTCTTCATCTCCATATACCAAAGGCACATACTTAATTTCATTTTGATATGTCAAACGGTATGACCTGTACAAACTCCACAAAAATAGTGGCATACACACCCACCCACAGATATCATCGCGAAAATAGCTAAAATGGATTCAGGGGACCTCAAAACG
This sequence comes from Phasia obesa, assembly GCA_949628195.1. Lineage (NCBI taxonomy): Eukaryota > Metazoa > Arthropoda > Insecta > Diptera > Tachinidae > Phasia > Phasia obesa. The sequence goes on from OX451219.1 coordinate 12,525,348, forward strand.
TATAAATCCGTCGAAATCTCGACCTCGATTTTTTTCATAATTACTATACTTTACCTTATACGTATGGTAAAGTAGAAATATATGTACATACATATATATCTTTATTCCCTAACGTTACCCAACCAATCCTGCTTAAATCTTTTACATACATGACCCCTTTTACAAAACGAATCTAAAAGAAATGAAAATTCATAACCTCAAATTAAAACTATTAATATTGTATACGAGTATATTTAAGTATTGGAAGTTTATGCTTTCTATTTTTTCATTTCTCCGTCCAGCAGCTCTTCATTCTTGCTTTCTTTTTTAAAAAAACGTTCCCTGTAAAATTACAAATGAATTATTATTTATTCTCCATTTTCTTTGGTAAATCTAATAGGAATAAAAATTTTTTTGATTTCATATTTATGTATCTTCAATATGTTTGAACTAACAATAATAACTCATATCTTAAGTACAATATAAAAATAAAAAAACAACTTGGTCCTATTTCGTTTACAATATTTATCTTAAAAAATTAAAAATTTACAAACTAAATTAAACTAAACACTGATTGCTCAGTGGTCGAAATTCGACTGTAATTCATAAAATTGAATAAGTTTTATATATAAGAAAAAATGTAAATTTAAATCCTTCTCAATTTTGTTTGCTGGGTATACCAATGCGTTATACGTATTATATTGTTACAAGTTTTAACGCTGATTACTTTCAAAACATGAAACCGATTTTAAAATAATGTACCTTGTGCATATTTGCAATATAAATGCATTCAATTATGTCAAATACTACACTCATCTATGATCGCAATATGCATTAAAATAATAAAAAAAAATCTTTACGTATAAATATATACTAATACAGATAGAGATTATTTAAGTTTTAGTTTTAAAACAGTTATCAAATAATTAATAAAATACGTGTATGTACATTTTTTGTATAATAATAATTAAGCAAAAATGTTTAAATAAGTTATTAACAACATGAAATGAAATAACAACTGGTCTGTCTATCGATCACATTTACACATGTATGTATGTATGTCCATACATACTTATGTATGTAAAATAAATTGAAAGTTAAACTCTTGTATTATTTCCATTTTAAATGAAATCTTAATTTTCTCAAATATATGGCTGTATTAAAAATAAAATCCCACAGTGGACTCGAAATGCCATAACCCATATCTTGATGAGCAAAATGATGCTGATAATGATAACGTTTCATATGATAAAGATGTTTAACACTAGGACTTCCATAGTGTAGATAATAATGAATCATGTCATAACATAAATAGCCAAATAAAGCCCCTGCTAACAATACTCTCGGCCGTGGCAAACAAAACGCAAGTGGTGTATATAATATAGAAGCGATTAAGACACCCGGCAGGGGAGGAAACACCAAACGCATAGGATCGAAAGGTACTTTGTGATGTAAACCATGTATCATGAAATGAAAAGTACAAAGCCAAGAATGGGTAGTGGGTTTAACTTTCATGTGAAAAACAAAACGGTGTAGCGCATACTCTAGGAATGTCCAAAATAGTACGCCAATAAGAAAGTAGAATGTTAAGAGACAAGCCTGTAAAAAAACAAACGTAAATTAAAAAGTAAGTCATTTAAATCGTTAAATATAAATTTTGTTTAAATAACAAAGAGTATTTTTTACTTTAAAAGCAGTTTGGTCCTTTAGTGCCAGTAAAATTTCATCATATATTAGCTTAGATATGACGGGTAGCCAAAATGTGGGGACCAACCACCAGGGTGTTTTTGTGCACATTTCTAGATACCAAGGGCCAAACAGTCTCAACGGCCTATCTACCGGCTTATGCACCCATTCATCATAATACTGAGTAATTCTAGGAATTTGCGGTAACATTGGTTTGGACCAATCTACTAAGTGCTGCAAAATAAAAGAAAAGTTCATTTTAATTTATATACATACATAATTAAAAGCAAAATCATATTCATTGATAATGAAATTAGTTTAAAATGCCTGGATTGATAAGGACATTTTTATTTTAAAATGTCTGTCTGAGATTTTTGGAATATAGAAGAGTAGTTTGAAAAACGCAAAGGGTTTTGACAATGGATTTTTCAATGAACTGTATACCATAATTTACAAATCTGAAGAACTTAACGATCTAGGATATTTTAACTCTGCTGTAATCTTATTTTCAACAGTCATATCGATGGTATCATGAAAAAATATAAAAACCACATTTTAGCAAAAAAAAAAAATAGTTGATTAGACGTTTATTGTCAAGACAAATTTGTCTGAGCTGGAGGCTAATAAGAAGATAAAATTTGTCATGACAATGATTTGACGTTTATCAAGACAAATTCACATCAGGTATAGACACTATGTATTACATTTCACTCAAATACACCTCGTCACAAAAATTTATTGAAAAATAACGTTTTTACAAGCAGTTGTACATTACCCCCGTCTTATTATTCATTAACATGTCTTAACAAAAGTCAAACTTCATACATTATTAAAAATGTAGTTATATTATATGAAGTTTGTCTTTTGTTAAAACATGTTGATAGCTAGTCAAGACGCCCTCTTACCTAGTGTCTATACCTGATAAAAATTTGACTTTATAAAAGTCGAACTTCATATAAAAAACTTTATTTTTAATATTGGCTTCTTTATATGAAGTTTGACTTTTATAAAGACAAATTTTTGTCAGGTATAGACAGCATTGTGCAATGATATTTTCTAGACAAGCCACTTCTTTTTTACTTATGTCACTAAAAATTATCTTTATATTTATTTAAATTATTTAATTATTTTTTAATCAAAAATAACTTTACAATTTGGTAAAATATAAGTATGTATGCAATTAGGTTTTGTGTACTTTTGCTTGCAAACATACGTACATACATGTAAATGCCAAGAAAAAATGCTTGAAAATATTGATTCACTTATTTAGTAGTGTGGAGCAAAACGCCAATAATTAAAACAATAAAATACTCATTATTATTGAGTAGTTTATGAGCACTTTAAAACTAACGAAGACAGGGTACGAAGGTATGTATGGTATCTCCAATATAAAAAATATTTGTCCTTTATCTAGCAAACTGGCTTTATATTAATTATTTTTTAATAAAAATAGTATCCAGATTAAAAAACAAGAAAAGGCGAGACTTCTCCCCTACATATAAATTAGTTATCTACTTATAATAAACTTTAAAATCTGCAGTGTTGGAGACCCATAATTATAAAAATGTGAGAACCTCCCGTCTTTCTTTCTTTTTTATTATTTAGAGGGTTGAATTTTTTTTTAATTATGTGATTACACTTTTAAATATTTTAAAAAAAGTTTCAAAGTTAAATTAAAGTTACAAAGTGCAGCTTTTAAATAAGTAAAAAGGAATTGTTAAAGTTAAAGATGATCATTTAATACAGTTTTTATCGTATTCCTTTATCTGACTGATTGGTTAAATAGATTATGTTTACAATTAAACACTACCCAAAGTATAACAATAATTTGTATAACAATATTCTTCAAGTAATATTAGTAGTCAGAGAGAATAAAAAAACTTAAGCCTAACTTTAACAATTCATTTACATATATGTTAATAAAAAGCTCGACTAATTTTATTAAATTAAATATTCAATTTTAAATAAGTTTACTGTTATTTTTCAATTTTAAGACTTGTTAGCTAAATTAAGCCCAATTGAATACTTTTTCATACAACCCTGTAATGTAAATACAACTGTAGCATATAAAAAAACAAACAAATGCCAAATGTCAATTTTTGTGAGACTTTTTTAAAATTCCGTTTGAAAATCAGTTTGATTCATTGAAGAAAACTGAAGAATATATTTTTTTATAATTAATATACACAACTATATTGCACGCAAAAGATATACATAGTTAAAAGGAATGGCCGTAAAACAACAATCGTCAACAGTTTCATTAAAAACTTTAAAAGGTGTTTTCGACCAACCAAGTAAGTATATGTGACGTTTGTATAGCAGGTTGCCAAAGGAAACCAATAGTCAAACGGATGAATATGTCAGCAAACAATTTAATTAAACATTTTTATACATTTTAAACTTTGTTAATTTTGTTTAAATAGAAATGAATCATAGGCGGGATTTTTTACGCGAAAATAAATTAAGTCTACGCGAGTTGCAAAAAAACACTAACCAGAAATTGACACAACAGAAGCAGGAACTTGAAAATAGACAATACAAACATATACAAAAATTCTATAAAAGTCAGGAACTATCGGTACCTCGTAGATCGGCCTCGCAAAGTAGAAGTAATGAACAAAATTGCAAAAGACAATCTCGAATAACAGCAGGCGGTGGTGATGGAGATGGCTTGATTGATAGAGGCGGAGGTGATAATGTTGCAATAAAAGGAAAAACTAATAATAGTTTATCTAGTAGACGTGCCTATAGCCAACAACGTCACAATGAAGAAACTGCATCAACATGTTGCTGCATTCAACCTCAACAAAGTGAAACGCAATATCGGGACCTTGTGCCACGTAGTGCTAGTTCAGTATCAGTTTTATCCTGTCATAAGGAAATTCAAACAGAAGATATACATGATCAAGATTTTTTATACGAAGCTTTAAAGAAGTAAGTATAGGTTTTCTCAAAATTTGAAAATCGGGTTTTTTTTTCGTTTAGAAAAATTAAAATGCCTGCCAGAAACATTGCTATGAAACTGTTTGTTAAACTTTTTTTAAATTTTTTTTAAGAGGAATAACATTTACGACCAATAATGCTTATGGTCAATAAGACAGGGTGCAGGCAACCATTTTTAGAATTAGAATTTTTAAATTTCGGCTAACTATTTTAGATAGAAATAATTAGTCCTGGTGAGCTAGAGTTGTTGGCACTGTTTGTTTCAAGAGTCACGTAGCACGGACTGAAAATTCCTAAGAAGAAGAAATAAACAAAAAATTAATTTGAATAGGAAAGTTTTTATGATTTTTATGGGAAAATGGTACTCAGATTTTCTCCGGGATTCGCAAGGTAGAGCAGTATACGAAATCTGTGTAGTCTTCAAAATAGGGACAGATTCATTATGATAGCTGGTGATGGATAATGAAGATTATATAGAGAATAGGTTCTGGGGGATTCTTTGAGGGGAAATCATAATGTACAACTAGGTCTACAACTGGAGTCTTATTTCCTAAGAGGTAGTAGCAGTTGAATTGAGAATTTTGCTTTTATTATTATTAAATGATTGTTAACAATGTTTTTTAAAAGCCATATTTAATTTATTAAAATTCATTAGATGCAATCTTGATAAACAAAAGCCTGATACCCAAATAAATCCCGGGGATAATAACGTTCAACAGACCTATTCAAACTACAACAATTCACAACAACATGAGTCTGAAATAAAATCTATACATTCATATGAACGAGCTGCACATGTTTCTCAGTGCCATAATGAAGATAACAAATCTCAGCACAATCAAATATCAAATCATACCCCAAGATTCGACAATACTTCCATCTTAAATGGTCATAATCATATCCAACATGGTGAAACAGAAAATTGTGGTAACGAAGATTTAGAGCAAGATTTTCGAAATTTAAAAATAGCTGCCGATATGAGAAGAGAACCAGAACCACACTCAAGTGCAAGAAGTCGGCATACATTGTGCTCCATTAACAGCAAAAAAAGTTCACATACGCTAGGGTGTAAGTGCTGTAAAGTTTAATGATCTTTTTTTTTACAATATTTCCTTAACAGCTCGTGATGATGTTCGCTTACCACGCTATTTAGAAAGAGAAAAACGTGAAAAAGAAGAAGAACGTGTACGTGAATTAAACAAAGATCCTAATTGTCCGGATGAGTATTATGCCGTTAGCGAGGAGGAACGTTTAAAAGTTCTTAGCAAATCGAAACAAAGTAGGAGCTTAATTAATGATTTTTAATTTTTGATATCTCAATAATTCCTTATTTTTTCAGAAATGACTTCTCTCATAAATGAACTAAATCATATGCCAATGACCATGGAAACGCTACGTATACGAACTCGTAAAGCTGAAATTGAAAAAGAGCTAACACAACTCGAACTTGACATACGTTTGTATTCCAAGGCAAAGGTTTATATTCCAAAAGCGTGCTAAAAGAAGGTAATAGTTACAAAAACCTTAAAGATTTCTTATTCTACTGTAATTTTTGTTAATTAACATTTCTTCGACAAAATACTATATATAATTTCATAAATTTATAACAAGCAAATGTATATAAAAAATAAAACTCGATACTTGAAGAATTGTAAAATAGAAAAAATGTATTACTTAATTAAAATGGAGCATTTATTGAATCGTAAAGAGTGGAAGATGGAAAAAACACTGTAAATAAATTTTTTATCTATACATGTAAAAATATGTATAAACACGGCGTAGACAATATTTTGTTTGAAAATAATCCACTTCAATTGTTGATACTCTTACATATGTATATAGTGTTGCAGATATAAATGATATATTTACTTTGTATAGAGGTGCCCGTCTCTGGCTAAGTACTCAGGTGAGTGCAGCAACATACATATGTTTTATATTAAATTCTATTATTGTTCTGTAAAAAGTGTCTTAAATTTTTCGTTATTAAAAATAAAAGGTGCTGCAAAATCGCTGAAATCTAGAAAATCGTGTACATGCGGTTTTTATGAGATATTTAACGGGGGAAAGTATTCTTTATTTGAACAAAGCCTCCTCCATGCAAAATTTTATTAAAATTCAGACAGTAGTTTTTATGTGATGTATACACAGACAGATAGAGAAGAATTCATAAAGGTTTGTTTTGTTTTCCATATCGATTGTTATCTACATCAGTAAAAAAATTAAAAAAATATATATTATTCGCAACTGTTGCAGTTTTATTATATGTATCGATATAGATATATTCTTTCCGAATTATTGTAATAATGTAAGAACTTTTTCGCATTCGATATCGAGTAAACTATCGTATCGAATAACAAACTCGATACGATTCGAGTAAGCTAGTTATGCCATTCGACATGTATCGAATCGTTATTTATATCAAATTGTAATAGATAAATAATAAGTCAACAAGTGAACAAGAAAACACGGTTAAAAACATTTGCTTTGAATGAAATTACGATACTTTTTATTCGACATCGAGTGCCATGATACCAAAAATTTTGAGTCGTAGAATTGTCTAAGAACTGATTTCTTCTAGAAGCACTATTATAGTCTAAAAGCTTTTTCGCCTAGAAATTTTTTTGTCTCTCTTTGGATGAGAGAAAAATATTTTCAAAAATCTCTCAGCACTTGTGAACAATTACGCAAAAAAATCTAGGACCTTTGTTTTTTTTATCAGATTCTGGGCTATTTAGGTGTAGAAAACCTAAACATTTAAGAGCTTCTGAAATCAAGAACTTAATCTTCTATAAGCCCTTTTAAGGGTCTGATAAATTTTCAGTTGAAAAAAACTTTAGAAACTGAGACTCGCATCGTCTAGAATAGATCTCAAAAAACGGTATGATAACTCATCTGCAATATCCGTTCAAATCTGAGAGTTTTTCGTACAGGAAAACTAATATTCGGCTGCAGCCTACTTAGCCCAATTTCTATTTTTGTAAGCGACAATGAGCCATGTGAGCTGAGAGGAAGGGAGAAAAATATTTAATTTTGTTTAATTGAGGAGTATGTGATATACTTTGTGATAAACAAGGTAGATTTATCTTACCAGGCAGTGGCGGCTCTACAACAAATACAAAAATAGCATGGCACGTTATATAAAAATAGAAGGTAATTCCATTCTCTCTTTTTGTCGCCATATTAACCCCCCTGTCACCATTAGACATTAACATGCCTTATTAACATTATTTTGAATACTGGTTTTTTTATATGTATGAAGTTTGACTTTTGTTAAGACATTCATTTGCTATCAACAAGTCTTAACAAAATGTTTTTTTTTTTATACGAAGTTTTGCTAACTCATTAGACTTGGGTAGTTCACGAACGAACTAGTTCAATTGAACTATTCTATCAATTGAACTAAATGAAGTAGTTCAAATTTTTATGTCTACCTAGTTCAAATTTTGAACTATGACTATGTATTTCAACTATTAAAGGTATTTGAACTATTAAAGGTATTTGAACTACTAAAATATACGTATGTTCGTTATTGATGTTTATTCTTTTTGACAACAATGTAGAACTGCCATACAATTTAATAACCATTTTAAGAATTTATTATTTTTGAAAATTATTAATAATAAAATTATAATAAAGCTAAAAAAAGTAGTTCAGAGCACAAATCATAGTTCAAAAGGAAAAAGACCGATTGAACTAACAGATTGATTTAGTTCAGAACACAAAACATAGTTCAAAAGAAAAAAGAACGATTGAACTAAAATATTGAACTAGTTCACTTTTTTACTTTGAACTAAAATGAGCGGTCTCTAAAATGAACTAAAATGCACAATTCTATAACTCATGTTAATGTAAAATGAAGACGGGGGTTTATATTTTGACGTTTGGGGGAATTACTTAAATTTGTGCTACCATATCACATAACTTTGTGAAATCCCATTTTGCGTTTTTTCCTTTATTTAAAATTTTAAAAATTAAAAAAAGAACAAGCCTTAAGTTTATGTGTCTAAATTAACAAACGATGATTTCCATATCATTTTCAATTGCACTAGATACAATAATATACGTTCAATATATCCAACATTAGAAAAATACAATAACACTACAGTCTTCTTCATGAGAGAAAGAATTGACAGATATCATGTAATAAATCAATTCCTAAACGAAGCAAGAATCAAACTTTAAAGTACTAAATTCGGTTTAAATTCCACGGTGTAACTCCAAAACGAAAAAAAAGAAAAATTTTTTTGCAGGAATTCACAATTAGGAATTTTTAATTTCCTTATATCTGACAAAAGTAAGTTCCCGGTTTCTTATTAAGTACAAGTTACCAAAAGCACCCCTGGTATGTTCATTTAAGAAATTATTATTTTTTTACCTAGATGAAAAGCTAATCTGTCAGGAGTATCAAGAAAAATTGAAAGTTGCATCATTGACGTCAACATCATATTGATTATAATTGTGTATTCCCTATTGCTCTTATGACGATGTCGACGGCTTATCGATAACACTTTTCTGCAGAGAAATATTCTTTTAAAAATAAAATTTAATATTGTGGAATGATTGAAGTGCTTAATAAGAATCTGTTTTAATTTTTTTTTTAAACGCCGCAATTTTCCTTTTCTTCAACTAATTTTCCGAATCGGGTCAAACTTGTTATTTAAATCTTTTCTATTTTGAATTTTGTTGGCGCTTCTTCATTCATTTATAAAAACCAAGGCGATGAAATAGTCGTTGTTGATACAACAAAATTTCAACGTCAAATATTCTTACAAAATACCAAATAATATTAAAAAGGCATTGATGACGCCATATGGAATAGGGAGATTATCAAGAAATTCATTAATAAGTGTGTATAAACAACAGTTTAAGTCCTAAAAACTAGCTAAGTAGTAACGTTGTTTACCTTAAACTACAGAATTGTTAATATTAAAGATTTATTTGAATTAAAAATATAAAAAAATATCAATGCCCTTACTGTCACTGTTGACCTTTTTATATACATATATATATTTTTTTAAATTTCCATTTTTTATTTTTTACGGTTATTATTCATTTGGCGATTATTTAATTTTGTGGCGATTTTTCATAAGCTCAATTAGCATGCAGCTTAAATAAGGTTGTAATATAATTTTTTTTTTTTCAATATAAAAATGTACCTATAAAAGTTTAAGAAAATCATAATCTATAACAAGATTTATTCCTCATAAGTTTCATTATTAAACCGAAGTACGTCTTTATTTTGTTTCTCCTTCAACTGTAGTAGAATTATAGGCTACAATATGCGTCGTCGATATCATAATATTAAACATGATTTAACACACGTATTATTGAAAAATATTGAATATTATATTACAACGCGATGAAATGGCAGACCACCATTAAAAATAGTTTCAGCTTGTTCTAGGTTACCACAAACGACAACCAACATAACAAAGTTGCAATGGTATTTGTTATCTTATCGCTTTGGCGACTTATAAAAAGAAGAAAAGACCTAGTTGTAGTATTAGCAAACTACACAACAAATTGCATTAAATATTTACATTAAAGTGACATACATACATATGTACATATTTGTGTTATTTGAAGGAGTAAGTTTGACAAATGTTAAAAAGTGTTATCAAATCAGTTTTAAATTTGATGACGAAAATATAAACGATGACACATTTCTTCTATGGAAAAATAAATATTTATTATAGTTAAACAAACTTACCTCCATGCTGTCGTCGACGACACCACTAATACTTTTATCTGTGCTTTTATTGTTATTATCATCATGTTCGAATTCTTCAATAATTTCTAAGTTTTCCTCAAATTTTGAACTCGCAAGATAGCCATTCACCTTATTATTATGTGATTTTGATTTCGTGGAGGATATTTGATATTCCTGCATTAAATACATGGCTGCCTCTGAATGTGGTGGAGCTTTCATAAAACGTGCTGTCATATCGGCATTTTGTAGACCCTTAAGAGTGTTTATGCCGCCGGGATGTTTATGCAGAAAATCCGATATGTCATAATAGTTTGTTCGATATTTCACAATGAATTTATTTGAATTTTCAGCCATTGGTTGTACTGATGTTTCATCAATTGTAGACGATTCTGAATTTGGCGGCATATAAGCGTTTTAGAATTAAGAGTTTAACTGAAAATATATAAAAATAAAAAATAAATTAAAATATTAAACTGCCGCTTACAATGAATGATTCAATTAACTTGCCGTGGCACTAATAATTAAACAATATGCTTTTATTTAAAAAAAAAACCCTTATTAAACCGCAATAATCTTGAAAACGTGTTGTTGTTTGTAACCGAAATGCGTTTGTTTGTGTTCAATGAATCAATTTTATTTATTTTAAATTCATGTTTTTATTTAGATCATTTTTAGTAGTATTATCTTAAAAGTTATATCACACTAATGTCTGACTATTATAAAAATATTTTTATATAGTAGGGATTTCAATAAAGAAATGTTATTTAGAAAACAATTATTTCGAATTAAAATTAAGGTAATTCTGTAGTTTTTTTTTTATCAATTTTTATTTGATTGTTTTTTATCATTTCTATTATATGTATATTGAACATTGAAGTAAATATTCGATAATTCAAATATAATTTCGAAAATTCGAACTTAATATAAATTCAAAAATTACATAAAATTTTGGAAAAAAAGCAAATGAAGTACTATTAATTATTGCATTCATATTGTCATCTTCGAAAATCATATTTTATTTTAAGACAACACTATCTTCAAAAGTTGTTGCTTGTCTTCATCGCGAATCGAACTCACAACCACCAGCCTGATAGACTAGCGTACTACCAATCTGTTTATCGAGGCACTCGAAGTTAAGTTTGAAATTTATAAAATGACTAAAAAATAAATAAAAAATATTACAAAATTATTATTGTGAATAAAAACTTTTATTAAATTTCTTTTCATATGTTTTTTTTTCTACAAAGTATTATTTGTTTTGTCACTCAAGTTGCTGGAATAGAAAAATATGAATAAAAATTTTGCAAATACATGGATAATACTGATAAAATATTTTTTTTAGATATTTTTGAAAATTTCGAAATTAAGTTCGAATTTTCGAACATGCTTAAAAAATTGCATTTATCGTTAGAATTCATCCTAACCAACTGGCGACGAATGAGGGATTACGTGGAATTTAATAATAGTTCCTAAATTTAGTTAACTTAATTAAGCTGGTTAAGGCCCATTATTATAACTTGCCAATAGCTAAAGTTAGGATTTTGTTGGAGCGATAAATAGTGTTTTGTTATTATAAGTAAGTTAAAAACGACCTTTGACTATCACTTACTTTAAAGACAAGTTATAGTAATGAGCATTATCCTCGTTATTATTACGAAAAACTACTTATCGCTCCAACAAAATTCTAACTTTAGCTAAAGGCAAGTTATAATAATGGGCCTTAATATCGTATTAGAAAATTCAAAACGTCCTATCTAAAATTACTCTCTTATGTAGATAGGGCTTTTTGCATTTTCTATGACGATATATTTATTCTACTAGTGTCTATTTTTATCGATTTGTAAGAATTTTTTTTTATAAATTACTCAGTTGAAGGATACTTGATCCTCTTAAGAATAATTAATTTTAGTCTAAAAATTGCATTTAACTTTTAGTAAATAAATATGTATGCATGATACTCGTATATAAAAGAGTTCGAATACCCGATTTTGAATTTTAACATTGTAAGTAACTTTTGAGATATGTAAGTTTAGACGAATCAGCTGCGTACAGTTCGAAATAAATGTTGTAAAGTTTTTGCTTTAAGCTGCTGAATGCTTAATTAAATGTTTTATGAATATAATTTTATTAAGAAAATAAATCAAAATGAACCCTTCCTCTCTTAACTAATATTTATTTAAAATATTTTGTACTAATTTTGACACTTTCGAAATTATATTCGAATTGTCTCCTTTATTTAAAACTTTAAAAATTGTCCAGTATATGTAAAATTTGTTAGACGCAAAAGTTCGATTAATTTTATAAAATAAGGGAAAAAAAAATTTCGAATTAAAAAAAAATTTGCTAAAATGAAAAGAATTTGGTCAATAAATAAATTAAAATATTTAATTTGAATAAAGTGCAGCTTTAGGCTTTTTTGAGTTTATGTTCGAATTTTCGGCAATAAGTCGACTGAACTTGAACTCAAAAATAAAACTAAACATTTTAACAAAAGGAAATTCTTATACATAATTTGGATAAACTGGAAATGATGCCAATTTTAAGTAGCTTGGAAACTTTCATTAAGTTCTAATTGTCAGCTGCTTAAAAATTAAAGACCAAATAGAAACTATTTTTGCTTTACGAAGGGTTTTCATTAAAAAATTGTCTAATAGACCTTTTATAAACCGAAAATATTTTTACTTTACCATACGTAGTATAAGATAAAGTATATCATAAAAAAAATCGAGGTCGGGATTTCGACTGATTTATACGTTTTGAGGTCTCCTGAATCCATGTTGGCTATTTTCGCGATGATGTCTGTAGGTGGGTGGGTGTGTATGTCACTATTTTGGAGTTTGTGAAGGTCATATCGTTTGACATATCAAAATGAAATTTAGTATGTGCCTTTGGTATATGGAAATGAAGAGCTGTATAGTTTTTGGGCATAATCGGGAAGGGGCAAGGGGTAGTTTACTTACTCCCAAATTTTGTAAACGCTCTACAGGTCATACTGTATGACATATCAAAATGAAATTCAGTATGTGCCTTAGTTATATGGAGATAAAGAGCTGTAAAAATTTTGGGCACAAGCGGGAAGGGGCAAGGGTAAGTTTACTTAACACCCCCAACCGAAAATAATTAATTTTTCGATTCGAATATTCTTTGAACTTATATTCTTTATGTAATATATCCATAAAAATATCTGTTTCCATATAAATATGTCCCTAAAAATATAATTGATTTAATTATTTTCTAATATTAAGTTACATATTTTAAATTACTTCTCCTGTTAAAACACTCTATAAATATGATGTGATGTTTGATAAAATGTTTTATTCGCTTTTTATAAATTAACAATAATATTAATTGTAAAGTATTTTTGTAAAAAAAATTAATTACAACTAATTTAATTCCGTAAATAATGTTTTACTGTTGGTAGTCATACATACTCGCCTATAATTACTAAAGACAATGTGAACTACTGTTTTTAGTTTGATTTATAACAGTTTGTTTAATTGCTTGCCGCAAAAGTATATTTTAATATCCTTAATGTCCTTTAAAATACATAAATAACAACCAACCTTTTTTTTTGCAAATTGTTATAAATTTTAAATTAATAATAAATCAGCCTTTTATACCCCACACACAGTCTTTTACTCCCCTTCTTCTGAGAAAATTAAAATTTCTTTTAGCTTTTGTTTGTTTTCCTAAAAGTGGGTTGGCTGTTCTAAGATGAGGTGAATACTATTAGGTGCTTTTTAACTTTAAACCCCTATAGATAATTTAATTTTCTTAATGCCTGAGCAATCAATTTACATTATTGCACGAAAAATAATGTTTATCCATTTGGAAATATGTATATTGAAAATGAATGAATGTCAAATTATTCACACTTAATGACAAGAGTTATTAAAAGAAATAATATCGATTTAATTAATATTTAATAAACAATAAAAATTCGCAAAGCAAGCCTTTTATATGTTTTAAAAACAAATATAGTAGAGGTGAAAACAACAGTTTTCATCAGGGTTCAGAATTTTTCATTTAAGAGCGGTGAAATTTCAACATTTATGATATTTCATATAAATGAGATTTCTAAAATCTCATGAATGAGTGTAACTGTTTGTTTCTTTTAGCAAACATACATGAATGGTGAAAAACGGAGAATATCCGTTTTATTCATATGTGGTAAGTAATGAATTAGCTCATTCTTATTAATATTTTTTTCATCAATGAACGTTTTCATTTTTAAGTGTACAATTATGAAATTGAAATGAAAATTAAATGCGATTTCTAAAACACTGTTACTGCATACGCTGGCAGTTGCACCTTACAAAATATGCGCATATACATATGTATAAGCACACACACATACATACATATATACATAAATTTCAATCATAAATGAAGAAACCCAAAACATCTTCTAGTCTCTCACACATGTATGAAAAGAAGCAGAAAAAAACTAAAATGTGCATAATCACACTTGATTGAGCAGTGAATGAGCATTTCGGTACTCTGGCTTTTATTAAAAAACAGGGGTCGGCACTTAAATTTTTACCAATTTAAAATGATGTAATTATTTAAAATCTTCAGTTTATCGTAGCAACCTATTGGAGCAGATCATCTACTTCATTTAACTAACTAGCTGTGCCCACAAACGTTATGTGCGTCCTGACAATATTTTGTCCGATTTTGCTTCGAAAGTAATCCACACCAAATTTTAAGACTCTTACGTAGATAAAATTCTAAAATTAATATATGTACCATTCTAAAAATTATTGTGAAGCTCTGTAAAAGATGTGTAAAATATTTTAATAACAATATAATTCCACAAAGTAAAAATATAAATCAAACACAAATTTTAATAAAATAGCGCCATCTATTGCGCAACCGTGTTTAA
This sequence comes from Phasia obesa, assembly GCA_949628195.1. Classification (NCBI taxonomy): domain Eukaryota; kingdom Metazoa; phylum Arthropoda; class Insecta; order Diptera; family Tachinidae; genus Phasia; species Phasia obesa. The sequence goes on from OX451219.1 coordinate 12,540,551, forward strand.
AATATCCCGCTTTCAATTTATTTTGTGGTTATTTTGAAACAGCGGCGTACTTACACTACTTTTTCCACTTTTTCTTGGAAATAAGTTATTTTCGCGGAAAAAAGTATCCTGTATTGGAATCAGGATACTAAGGTACCTCCTCAAAAATTTTTTTTAAAATCCCTCTAGTAATTTTTACGTGATGCGAAAACAAAAAAAAGACAGACAGGGAATGAGTTACTATTTTATTATATGTATATGTAGATATTTCGTTGAATAACGCGCTAACACTAGCCTTTACTCTAGGTTATAGTGAGTTTAGACTGTCGATTAGTAACTGTTGACCTTCTTCCGCATCACGAAGTATATTGTAAAGCTTACATCCCCTATGGTATTCACAGCTCTGCGAATTCACATCTCATTGGCACAGCCTCGACCAGGCATAGTCTGCAAGTATCGTTTTGTTCGATTTTCATATTGACCAGATGATATTTGTAGTTTCCGTGATCTGTCATCAGCTTAAAATACTTTAATTATATCCAAACATCTTTCTTCGTGTCGTGGGTGAGGGAGTCTACTGTTTCAGTAGAGCTAAAACTGCGAATTTACAAATAAAAACGAGTTCCCAAATAATATTTGGCCCTCAACCAATAAAAAAAACCGAGAAAGTCGGTTTTTCCCTTTCGGAACCTGTTATGATCTAACCTCTACAATTGCGACTTTCAACTTTAAGCCCTTAAAGGTCTGTTCACATACAACCACTCAGTAAGTAAGAAACTAGAAATATCAAGGCTTGGGATTAATTTTCGGTATAAGAAATTAGTCCGATTCATTGTCTTGATGAAGCAATAACGGCTATAATTTTTTATATCAGTTAATCCAAATGCTGAATATTCAAGGTATTAATTTCTATATTTTCTGAGCATATTCGACAACTGACGTCACAAGAACTGTGTTCTTATTGGCTATTAGTTGTGATTAGTTAATAATTGTGATTTTAATTGTAGGCTTATCAATTTTTGCATATTTCATACATTTTTTGTTCGAAATTGTATCAAGCAATTGGTTGATTACAGGCTTGGAAGTCAGCAAGTCAGGAGGGCGTACTGCACCCCCCAGAATGACCTTCCTACGCCAATGACTGTAACAGGACCATTTCTATACATGAAATATTTGTTGAAAATTTATGAAGCTCCATAAAAGTAAGAGTGTTAAAATTTGATGTGGATTACTTTCAAAGCAAAATGGAACAAAATATTATCAGGACGCCTACGACGTGGCGGGCACAGTTAGTTATTTTATATTGTAAAAAATTGGCACTGTTGTATTTTTTGCCGTAGTGCTCTCACTTGGTAAAATAAATTCGCCTTGGTCCTGTCTTTAGCTGGCCAGGAGAGTTAAGTGGGAAAACTAGTCACCACTTCTAATAAAGGAATTGATCTTATCCAGTTCCACTGATGATACATCCGATAGTTTTGTAACGTACATGGGAACATATAACAAAGTTTATTACTGTTCATATGGGTCTAATATAATTCTGGTTATACCTCAACTGTATTAATTTAATTTTTTATTTAAGTTTTTTGTTGAAAAAAAAAACTTTTTTATTTACAAATAACGACCAGTTTAAAACATCAACCATATCTGCTTATTTTAACATTTATTTCTTAAAACATCATTAAGGACACAAATATTTATTTTCAATTAATTTGATAGTATGAAAGCATGCAATTATATAATAAAATATAAAATGGTATTTAAAGAATTAATTGTTTTTTAATAATTAATAAAGATTGACACCATACATGTGTAGATAAAATGCACTGTGTTAATCTGAAAACGAAAAGTAGTAACATGCAGAACCTGTGCAGGTGCTACACTGTGCTACAACAAAAAAACAAAAACATGCTAAGTGATTTAGAAACAAAATTTTGTCTAATATTGCGTGTTTGTGAAGATTAAGTTAGTGAATGTTAAGAAATTCTTCAATCTCAGGGTTGTATTGAAAAAAGGTATCAAATTGCTATCAGAAAAAAACAATCGAATTTTCCCCCAAAATACCATATTTTTAAAAATGTTTTTCAAGAAAATAAAATTTACAAAAAAAATAAACTAATAGTTCGATTATTGAACGCAACTGAACTTTAGTTGCGTTGCTAAAAGGCAAGGCAACTGGCAAATAAATTAGATTTACTTATGGCAAGTTTTTTAAGTTGCTATAAAGTTATCGATAATGCTATTTTTTTATAGACCTTCTAGCAACTGGCTATAAATGTAAACAATCGAAAGTTTTTAATAAATAAGCAAGAAAAAAGTAATTTAATAATATTAATATTTGTTATTTTACTGTTTTGAAATTTACAATTTAAAGAAATAAATGCATACATATGTATGCATATTATATAAATTTTGTTTTAAATATTTATATAAACTATTAAATATACAAAATTTTTCTTTAGTTTTGCTGCCTTTTTTGCTTAATCTGTGAAAAAACATCATCAGCAACCACAAACTTATGGTTGGCAATTTTGGAACCGAAATTAACAACTTTGAGTTGCCAGTTGCCATATTTAATACAATTTCGGCGACTGACAACGCAACTGAGGTTGGGTTGCCATCCATTAAAAAAACTCTGAAATTTTCTAAAAACTGAACCCGAAGAATTTCACCAAAAAAAAATTTGATTTTACCAAAATTCACAATTCAAAAAATTTTAAATTTCAACAAAAGTTTCACAAAAAAATTCAAAAAAATTAAAAATCCACACTTTACCAAAAAATATAATTTCATCAACGAAATCGAAATTTCACAAAAAAATGAAATGTTCACCAAAAATCGAAAATAGACTAGAAATTTTAATTTTTAAATTAACTTTTAATGAATTTTTAAATCTATTGTGATGGTTATAGGATTTGACGCGACCAAATATATAGCACTACTGCCTGTTTTTTGTTCTTTTTGATCGTAGGTTTCACTTTACTAACAATAATTTGTAAAAAATAAAGTAAAAAGAATTTACGATCACCAGCACCATTATAATAATAATAAAATTAAAATAAAGTATCTTTATCTTTTATTAAATTTTATTAACAGCATTTTTAATGACTTACATACAATAATACACCATTTCCAATTAAATTTCAGATAAATAAATGGAAGGTTCTAAATTAGGATGAAAGTCACTTACCGTCTATACCTGATAAAAATTTATCTTGATAAAAGTCAAACTTTATATAAAAAAAAACTCAGTATTAAAAAATAATATATTTTTTTTTAATATGAAGTTTGACTTTTATCAAGACAAATTTTTATCAGGTATAGACGGTAGGTGATGAAAAATAAGACTTAAAAACGTGAATTACCATTTTCTCTACCCTGAACAATAATATCTGTTTTTAAATCATCGTTTAAATGCCGTCTAATAATAATAATAGAAAAATTGAATATTTTTATAAAAAAAAAAATTAATAAAAATTTTTATTTTAAATAACACGAAGCATTTACACAATATTTCCACAATCGATTACTCACACCGATCTCTTTGTATTAACGTGCACGTGCCTGAGAAGTAAAATTATTAAATTTGTGCAGAAGATTTTATTTTATTATTTTAGGTGCCCTGGACTGATAATTAAAAACCTAAAACATCTCAAGTCCTTACGAAAATATTTAAAATATTTTGTTGAAAATTTTAGTTTTTTTTTTGGTTTCATTTTTTTATTGTTTTATTTTGTATATTTTTATTGTTTTATTTTAACGTTTTTTTTTCTTTTTAAAGTAGTTTTGTTCAGTATTCTAGTTTGGTTTGTTTTGAAATAAATATGCTCTTATAATTCTAATTGTTGTTTTGATAATGTTTTAATTTAATATATTCTCACATTGAAAAGGTCAACTTATGGTGGATCTTCCTTTTTCTATCGATGTTGTGATTCTAATGAAGCGCTTTAACAAACTGAAAGCAAATTCTTTCATTTATTTTTTGTCTTTAAAGTTTTGTAAAAGGTGCCATATTAAAGCTAAACGTTGTGATTAGTAACGTTTTTTTTTATCACTGATAAAATACATGTTAACAGTAAATAGTACAACCACACCAACAAAAATATTCTTTGTTTATTTTACTCCTTTGTAAGAAATTGCTATTTTTGTTTTTGTAGTTGTTACGGCAGTTATTGCTGTTGATATTGTTGTTGCTATTTAATACGCAATGATAACAGCTGACTGGTAGTGAGTTTTAAAACAGATACAAGTCAACAAGTATGGGAGAATTTAAACATGGAATTATTAAATACAAACCTGCTAATGCAAGAAGAACTAGTATAGTAAAGAAACAGACCAACTACCTCTTTTAGAAAATATTAAATTCACTCACTATGCGATAACTCCCACCCTCTTCAAGTACATACGCACATTAACATACATACTTATGTACTTAAAATGTTGAGATTTTACAGTAACAACTATTTATTGTCTCTTGCATATTATAAAAGATAAGAAAAAGATTTCATTGACAAAACGAATTTAATCATAAAGCGGGAAAATGAGTAGATCACCAGGCCAAGATGTGGCTAGGGTTGTCAGATTTTGTTCACCTATTTCGCCAAAAACGATTTGAAAAATCGCCTAAAGAGATTTTTGTATAAATTTGCTTCTAATATATCGTCATATAAAACGTAAAATCATGTAACTACACTTTTTTCGATTATACAGGCGAGGGAAAAAACTTAGTAAAATATTTAACGCTTTCGGTACGGGACACGATTAATACGTTTCCAACTATTATAATGGGCTAGTTTAACATAGATATACTTATTAAACTAATATATAGCCTTTGTTGTGTGCCCCTACACTAGAGATATATGTCCCATCAGGAGTTTAGCATGGGACACATATGTAAGTCCCATTAGTCCTAAACACATAAAAAGAGTACATATATAAATTAATAAATAATATTTATTTTAATTAAAATTTTATGGTTTTTATTTATTCTTTCAAAATTCGGCCGTGCCGAATCTTCTATACCCTTCACCACGGTGATTTTATTTATACAGACATGTACAGCATTATCCATATTGTTGACTCTTTTTTACATAAATTAAGTCGTATAAGAAAAAACTCATTATTCATGCTTTAAAGAAATAGAAGACAGCGGCGACGCAGCTAAATGAAAACAAATTCAATGTTGTCAGCTACTTAATGATATTGAAGACGACAGCTACTTACATACATCGTAAACTCTGACATTGTTGTAGAAATACTTATTTTGCTTTTATAAAATTAAATAACTCTTTCAAAAGATTATAAATATTTCCTCCAAAATTTTTTGGTGTGGTTTTTGGCCCGCAGCTTCCAAAGGAATGATCCGATGTTGCTGAATTGCAATACGAAAATTTTCGAAACTATGCCTGGCAGATTGGTGTGCTTAAATTTGTTGTATCTCTTCTTCTTCCTTGGCAAATGACATTACTACCCGAACATGGTCAGACGGAAAGACGGACATCGCTTAATCAACGTCTCTATGTATAAGGATATATACTTTATGGGGTCGGAAATGAATATTGTAGAAATTACACACGAAATGACAAACTTATATATACCCTTTCCACCTGTGGTGAAGGGTATAAAAACGAAATAAAAGGCAAATATTTGAAAATAATTAGTGAAATGAAGCAAAGCAATCTTTGGGAAAAATCTTTGGCAAAACGGAAGTTGACATACAGATTTAGTACACCGACGTCTCATAGGTCCTTCAATTGAAAAGTGAGTAGCATATTGACCATAAGTTTACTTATTTTTGGAATGGTAACCGCCATGACTAAGGCTTCTCCTAACGGCTGCAGTTTTCTGTCCTTCTGCAATGAGATATTCTGATATATACATATATATGAAATTAGGTATACGAGAAGGTTTCGGTGAGTAAGTAACCGGAAAATTCTGAAGTACGTATCAACAACTTTGAGTAAGTAACTAGAATATTCTATGGCTGGGTGCATATTTTTAGCGCTTGCATTTCCGACCGAAAACTTTAATTTATTAGATGTGGAAAAAACAAGTTGGTCCACACACAAGGAACTTAGCGTAATTTTCACATTTATGTATGTATGCCTTGGTGAGGATTCTATTTACAGCATCAGTGTTGCCAGATTTTATAATTTTATTTTAGTAAAATAAATTTGTCCATTAAACTCTCCCCTGGAGCATACTGTCTTCGAGATTCTGAACTCTATACTAAACTTTGACATAAAACTATAATTTTATTTAAGCAAAATAAGTTTGTCTAAGAAACTCTTCTCCTAGAGCATATTATCTTTGAGAATTTTAACTCAACGATAATGCTTTTGAAGAATATGGGTGCAGCAGTTCCGGATAGTTGCCTGGGACCTGAAACTGGAACATAACCTTCGAGTTCTGACCAGTGTTCAAACGACAGATCCCAAGAAAACTGGTAGCCGATAGGAAACCCGTGTCCGGTATTTGGGGAGTATCTTAGTAGCTGCAATTCGGACCAAAATCGATGCTGCCAATGCTGTGATCGATGTTGCCAATGGTGTGGTGGATTCCAACTCTTGAACAAGTTTAGAAAATGGTCTTTAAATTCATAGGCAATAGATCCAAAAATTATTTATTTTTTGTTACTTAAAAGTGCTTATTCGTGTTATAAGGTTATAAAAAGAAGTGTGGGCTGTTTTGTTTACGAAGAAGAAGAAAAATAGTATTATCACAAAATCGATCTCATATAAACAATTTTCGACTTTTTGGTACAATTGGAGTATGGGAAAACAGCTATTTTTAAATTAATAATACTAAGGCTTGGGGTTATCTAATTAACAAAACAAATATTTATTTAAAATTTTTAGAAAAATGAATCCTATGATTCTGTTGCTTCTAACTTTCTTTTTATATGAGACTAGCTGTGCCCGCCATGTTCGCATTTGCTTTGAAAGCATTCCAAACCAAAACCCTTACTTTTTTAGTGCTTGAGTTATGTTTTATGTATTTACTTTATATAAAGGGTCTCATCCCTACTAAAATAAGCCGTTTCAAAAATAAAAGGCGCCTTACAGTATGCATATCGGTAAAATTGCGTACTTTCACAGTTTTTTCTCCACTTTCTCTTGGAAATGAGACATTATATTTGAATCTGGATAATATGGTACCTCCTCACAAAATTTTGTTAAAATCCATCCAACAGTTTTTACGTGATGCAAACGCAGGCAGAAAGAGAGACAGGATATAAGTTACTGTTTTATTATAAGTATAGATTAAATCCTATTTAAAATCTCTACACGCTAGTGATAAAGATATGGTCTGCTAAATATATTAATTATATTAGTCTTATCAAGGTATATTTATTTTACTAGGTAGTGGCGTCCCTACAACAAATACAACAATACAAGAACAACATGGCATTTTGTTGTTGCTTTGTAGTTCGAAATGTCAAAAAACATAGAAGAAAATTGAGAAGGCTTGTATGTGTTTTATTGCTTTCTCACTTCTACACTATAAAATTTATGAACACATAGAACTTTTGACATGTCGAACTACTAAATCAGCTGGGCGGACGACACTACCTAGTAAAATAAATATACCTTGAGTCTTATTAAAAAGCAAGTGTCAAAAATAAAACTATAAAATAAAAACTATAAAACTATATATTACACATTTTAAAGATATAAAACTGATTTTACACAGCAATATATTCATTTATGTATGCATGTAAGTATATGCATTAGAAAAAACATCAATTAAAATTATCCACTCTCTCTTATGAGCTCCCCTATTGATACATACAATTAGATTAGTTCAATATTTTTTTATGGGTAATTTATCATTTTACAATTTTTATCAAGACATTTTTAGCCTCTTTATAATAAATTTTTTAAGATGGTTTAAATAGACAATAGTTTTTTATTTTCTGTTAATGAAACTAATTACATACATTTATTAATACCATTTTTATGGTTTTTTAAATGAGTGAATCATAAATTAATAAAAAATTAAATATAACAACAAGTTATCGATTGTTTTCTTTATCAATCAACATACATATACATATGTATGTATATGTATATAATAAAACTATAACAGGATCGCTTCTGTATATGAAATGTTTGTTTAAAATATTTTTGCTGGTGGATATATTAATCGATATGGCATCACTACTGGATGAATTTTAATAAAAAATTTTGGTTTAAATATAGGAAATATATATTTCCGACCAAAAAATATCTCATTTCCAAGAGAAAATAGATATAAGAAACTAGCTATCCCCGGTGCGCTTCGCTACACCCATCCACAAAAAGTACAATAAACACTTGGATGAAAAATGTGGCCAACCTATAACTCGAAAACGCAAGCTATTCTCACGACAAATTTGATTCAGTTTATATACAAGGTACGACGCTCACTGTTCCCATCAAATCTGTTTTTTGCTAGACTATGCTTATTAACACGGTAATAGTTTTTACTTTGAATGGGAGGTATCACTCCTTATATTACATTGTAGGTGTGGTTACATGTTACTTTCATCTCTAGATCTCTAGGTACACAATAAGTTTTCACTTTGTAAGGGAGAAACCACGCCCACTGTTCCAACCCAGTCTAAATTTTGCTAGACTATGTACATTACTTGTGCAAAGTTTCAAGACTGTACCTATTGCTGGAGACCTGCAATAGACGATAATATAATAAATTGCAGGATCTACCTATTATAGTTATCTAGCTGAAAAAGTGGTCGTTAAATTGGGCATGGTCAATTTTTCTTTCCGTTTAAACCTAAGTTAGGCTATGATGAAGATTTAAAAACAAATTGGCCAAATCGGTGCAGGTGATTAGGTGATCCAATTGCCAACGAACGACATTTGATTTTATTTCTATAGATTGCGTAAAGTACGCAATTTTACCGATTTGATTGTACTAAAAACTCTGTACCGATTTAAAGGTACTAAAACCTAGACAGCTGCACTGCTAAATAAAAGTAAACTCTGTGCACATCGTAAGTACACTTTAATCATGATTATCTGCTTATTATTACACAAGCTGCATAGCTGACGTTTTTTCTGACAAAATAAATAAAAAAATATTTAAAAATTGAAAGAATAATAATTTCGAAATAGTTTAACATTAAAATTATTTACAAAATGTAGCCTACTGCAACCTGCATGAACAACCTAATTATTAAACTAAAATTAAATAATTAATTGAAATTTAAAAATGCTGTTAAAAAACATTTGTTTGAGAGAGATATATAGAGAGAGAGAGAGAGAGTGTAGAGTTTGTATTCTTCAAATTATTTTCAGTTAATAAATATCTTTTGTTATTTTTAGCTATAAAACAATAAAAGTTTGTGAATCGCACACATCCGTCATAAGAATTCTTCTAATCTATCCACTTGGTAGTTTTAAGATACAAATATCATACATTTAACTTAGGAGAAGAGAAAACGAGAATTTGTTGCATTCAAACAAATCCATCCATTGCCAGTTGCTTTAAGCGAAGTCTGACAACTACTAGAAAAATTAATTCAGTTTTTGTTTCTCCCTTTCTAAATCATCATCCACATTTGTTTTTTTTTTTCAGACACCTGTTTGTTAGCAATGAAATGATATAAAAAAGTAACACGAATATAATTGAGTTCTCATTGCTAATTAACAGATGGCTAAAGAAAAATAGTTATGGGTGATAATTGCTGAAGGAAGGAAAACAACCTTTTAAGTAGTTGCCAGACTATATTTTACACAAATGATAATGTATGGCTTTGTTTGCGATGCAAGTGTTTGCAATCCCAGCTGAGAGTTGCTAAAATGCAGCCCTACAATTATTTTTTATAATTAAAAAATATTTCTAAAATAATAAAAGTTTGAAAGCCACTTTTAAGAGCAAAGTCAGTCATTTATACCTTAATTTAACGAAATTGTTATGGACAAATTCAGGTTTCAACAGTATAGTCTTACCTGCCATAAACCTAGTGAATATACAAATACAAAGTACTCGAGACATTTACTTATCGTATCAAGATCAAGATCATTTAATTAATAAATCAGCCAAGTGCGATTCGAGTTGACAAACGAAGGGTTCCGCATCAATTTACAACAATTAACTTTATATTAAAAACACTAAAAATATCTAACATTTTCTGGTGAATTTCTGAGGATTTAAAAATTGTTTGACGATTTTGCACTAATGGCAACTCCGAATTTGACTATATCATATTAAAAGAATAAAGCATACTTTTAGGATTTATTAAAATTTATATTAAAAATTACATTTTTTATATGAGGACTCATTTTGACGCGTATCCTCATAGATTACTTATCTATTCTCTGAATCTTTATAGACATTCACTTAAATTTACATAGAGGAAGCATTAGTATTACTATTTCCGCAATAACAAGTACAAAAAATAAAACTTAGATGTCCTTATTTGACGCGAATGGCCTTATCTTTTAAACCGTTATAGACAGACACCAGACCCTTGAAATTTATGCAAAAACAAAAAGTATAAAAAGTAAAAGGGTGCCCCTATGGTTACATTAATGGCCTTATCTTTAAAATTTTTATAGAAATACACCTGAAATTTGTACAGTGTCTATCACATCATAGAGTGTTAGTCTATCAGTCTGGGAGTTGTGGGATTAATTCCTACCAAAGGCCCTGAGTGTTTCACTACAACGAGTGAAGGTCTTTGGTACTATGCTAGTTTATTAATTTAGAATACAATTTGTAATTGGATTTTAACGTTTAATAAATTTAAAAAATATGTTCGCTATGGTCCCCATGGCTGATGTAATTTAACGAATACATACGTTCTTATCTTTTGAACCGTTATAAACAGGCATTTGATATTTACACAGATTAACATAGTAATGCTATACCATCAAATACTAAAATGAAATGGTGTCCCCACAAACAACGTAATCTTTGTGATCGTAGTAGGCAGACGCTTAAAATTTACACAGAGTCAAGGTATGTTTATATTACTAGGTAGTGGCATCCCTACAACAAATACAACAATACAAGAACAACATGGCGTTTTGTTGTTGCTTTGTAGTTCGAAATATCAAAAAACATATAAGAAAAGTGAGAAGGCGTGTATGTGTTTTATTGCCTTCTCACTTCTACACTATAAAATTTCTGAACTCATACAACTTTTGACATGTCAAACTACTAAATCAGCTGGGCGGACGACACTACCTAGTAAAATAAATATACCTTGTATAGAGTTTATATGTATATATGTATTTCCATTCCCTGCAATAAAATGTAGTAAAAAAATAAAATTAAAAAAAAACTAAAGGGTGTCCTATACAAAATATGATTTTTTTGGAATTTACACAGATTGTAAATGGTGATAATTTTTTACTTTTCCCTTCGTTTTTTCACTTAATTTTTTGTTGGGGAACTGTTTTTATTATGTAAATATTTAAGTAATCTGTGGTTTTAATTAAATTATTTTTTGGGACAAGAATGTAAAACAATGTCTAATAAGTTTTTTGAGTACTTCCAAAAAATATCTAAGCGGTGCATTGTTTACCCTGTAATGCTGCATAAACAGAAAGAAAACTAAATTTTTTTTAAATGAAAATAAAATGATTGAACTAAGTCACTTGCAATCTATTGTTTAACTCACTTCGAGGGGAATACAAATTTCACGGTAACAAAAATTACACTTGGATCATGTCAGGGTTTCATTTTCTTCAAAAGTATTAATACTTGTATTATAGTGTGCAAAGGCCTTTTGAATTGGTAATTTAGATTCGATGTCCGTCTGGTCTGTTTTAAAGCCCGAAATTAGTTGTTATTATTTGTTGCTATAGCGGCCACAGTTATCTAAAAACTTCAAGTGTTTACCTATTACGGTTTAAGAGAAATAGCCGTGTGTCAGATGGACAGACAATGAAGCGATATTAATAAAGACTCTTTGACAACTTTTATTTGGTTATTTGGATACGTAATCCCAAAATTCCGAAAATGTGCAATATTAAATAAAAATAAAAGCATTTTTTTTTAATTTGATTATAATTAATAAATTATTTAGGAGTTTTACCTCTAATTGTTGTGGTAAGTACGCGTATGCTTTCATATTCATTTTATATTTTTATTAATGTAAATTTTTAGTTGTTTTAAATATTATTTATTTATTTTATTATTTTAATGGCAGCAAATTTATTTAAAAAATAAGAAATGATGCACTAAGATTTAATTTTATTAACACTAGATATAATGATTCTTCTCAAATATTTATTCTACAATCGTTACTGACTTCATTAAAGTTAAAAAGACACTACTGAGGTTTCTTCATTTGGGCCTCTGTCTACTTTGCAACGTACTTTGAATAAAAATCGGGAAAAATATTTGTTTGTGTAATCACTTTCAAAATGTTACTGTGTTTTCCACTTCGGCTGAGAGATTTAGTTCGTTTTTGAATTTGTATCCCTCCTCTGCTTCTGCTGTCTTTGTAGATTAGTCAGGCTGACGTACAAATTTGCTGACAATCATAAAAATGGCAAAAAGATTAATATAGAAAATCATGTTGATGGAGATTTCATGTGTGTTAAATCATTAATAATGGACTAAGAGAGGCGGTGGTATTGTTAGGAGGGTGTGTGAATTTAAAAAAGATAGAAGAAAAACAGTGATGATAAAAATATTCTAAGATAATATTTGTACTTATGTACGTACGTACGCATGTATGAATGTACAAAAAATATATACGCATGTATGAATGTACAAAAGATATAGGGTTCCACTTGTTGGTTCGGTAAGCTAATGCAAATAAAACGCACATTCGCCCATTGTCATCATTCTGCTTTTACTGTCCATTGAGATTTTGAGAAACGACTTCCTTAAACTTTTTTTTTAAAGACAACACTAACTCCGAAGCTCTTTGCTTTTTTGCAGAAAACGCCCGGTCTTTGGTGGGAGACGAACCCGCAACTCTCATACTAATAGAATAATAGACTAGAACACTATCAATCATTTCAGGCCCTCAAGTAGTAAGTTTCGAGAAACGTATCACTAGATCTACCATCTGTAAAACACCATCATTATTATTTCGGGATATAGGCTTGTGGGCGGAATCTAATGTACTATTTAAGGGGTACTGTTTTTACGTATAGCTCAAAGATAAATGTGTTAGTGTACACAGCTGGTGTCTGCTTAAGGGGTACAGACATTTGAAAGCCACGCAATTAAGACTGAAGAGGTGTGTATTTATGTCAACACTCAGGCAGTGCTAAAGGCATCATGTAAAAGGACTATTCATGCAGTGTTTGACCTGTATAATTTAGAGTACAGTGAGTGCAGCGTCGAAAGGGATGAAATGGTTGATGAACTGTCGAACAGTTAAATTTGCAAATTTGTTTGTTGGCATTCTCATTCAAGTAATGACATGAAATATATTTTTCTACACCTTATACTTCTTATCTAATATTCCCTTATAAAAATAAAATAAAGGGGTATATACGGGTTAGGTCTCTGGCATAAGTGTGTCCATAGACCGCTCTTGAGTTTTTTTGCGGTTTCCTGCACAAGGTGAGTTTAGTTGGAATTACCAGGCAATGGACATTTCTACTATTAGGAACAGTATTTTTGGGTACTACCATCAGAGAGCTACGTTGAGCTGTTTTGAACTGAACAGTTATAACTCTAGGCCGTGTTATAAAAGCGACTTCGACTTAACTGATAAACAAATGATCGGTATATATGCTAGTAATCTAGGTTGTCTTTGCAATAGACAATAGTCAAGACGGCACATTTACAAAACGTCGGTGAAACAGGTAATACAAATTTGGTTATTTTCTTCTATGTGGAGAAAACGTAATTTTCTATTTCTCGTCAATGCTGTTTGAATGCTTATAGCACAGTAAATAGAATTTGCAAACTTGATCAACAGATGGCGTTTTTTAAAAGTCAAACTTTCATACTGAAAACAACATTTGAATGCAGACATCGTTGTGCGAACAAATGTTCGAACAATACTGTTTGAACAAGATCATGACATCGATAACGATAACGACAACCGCGGTCTTTACGAGAGGTTCTAATGTGCGCACGTGAATTTGTTCAATGGGTGAACAAATCAATGGCTCGTCAAAACGGGATCAGTCTAGATAGAGATATCTAATAAAATAGTAACTCATTTCCGTCTGTCTGCTTTTCGTTTGCGTTCGCATCACGTAAAAACTACTGGATGTATTTTATCAAAATTTTGTGAGGAGTTACCTTAGCATCACGATTATAATATAGAATACTTTTTTTCCGCAAAATATCTCATTTCCAAGAGAAAGTGGAGAAAAAGCAGTGAAAGCGGTTTCGGTTTACAACCGGGATATTTTAAGCGTACCTTTTATTTTAGAAAGTGGGAGATTTTAAAAACTGGGATATTTTTAACACGGTTGCGCAGCTTTTATTTTTGAAAGTGGGATATTTTAAACAAAATTGCGCAACAGATGGCGGCAACAGAATAAAATTTGTATTTGATTTGTATTTTTACCCTGTGGTATTAAATTGTTATTAAAATATTTTAAAGTTTTAGAATTTTATCCAGGGATGGGTACCTTTATATAAAGTAAATACATAAACCATAACTAAAACACTATAAAAGTAAGAGTCTTACAATTGGTGTGGAATTCATTCAACGCAAAATCGAGCAAAATATTGTCAGGACGCCCACGAAGTGGCGGGCACAGCTAGTAATTAATATAATCGGTCCTTACTGTGTTAAATAATTTAATAAACGTTAACTTAAATTTTAATTTCTGAAAATTAAATATTAAATCCTTTTGGCTTAACACTGGTGTTAATGAAATGACAAACTTTTGTTTAGGTATCCTTGATTATCAAGGATAGTGTGACGTACAATGTGCATTTATATTCATATCGATGGAAAACTAATATGTCTGTATGAAAATGTTATTGATGTTATTGACATGTGCACCTTCTCACACATTTTATCATTATTATTATTAATGTAGGGGGAATATCTCACACATTTTACTATGTTTAAATCCCAGCAAGCAAACAGGTTCGTTTTATATTAACTCTTACAAATGTTTAAGACTTCAAATTGTGAGATATTGGTTACAATTCGTCATACAATTATTGAAAAATTTTTATTAATTTAAATTAAAATTATAATAGGTTTTAAAAATAAAGTTGGATATTAAGTTATAAAACCGTTATTTTTGAAATGTTTGACTTTGTGTTCGATGGGATGATATGTGCCATTTACTTTTTTGTTGATGTCACTGATGCATTTGAAATAAAATGGCCAACTAAGTAATGATGCCAGATTATTATTATGCATAAAATTTAAATCTATAATTTTAATAAAAAGTGGTTAGTAAATATAATTATTAAGAGCAGTGTTTTAACTTTACCATACGTACGAGGTATGATCAAAAAATAACCGTTATTCTCAATTTTCGCTTTTTTTAATGTTGGTACACATGTCTGTTATTTATGTTGACAATATCAGCCATCTTGGATTGTCAGCTTGTTTTTGACAGATAAAAAGGTTAGTCGTGTTGGTGTGCTCTTTGATTTTTTACTATTTCAAAAAATGGATCAAAGAAACTGTATTAAATTTTGTGTAAAAAATTATGTGGAGTTTGTAAAGGTCATACCGTTTGACATATCAAAATAAAATTTAGTAAGTGCATTTGGTATATGGATATGAAGAGCTGTATAGTTTCTGGGCATAATTGGGAGAGGGCAAAGCGTAGTTTCCTTACCCCAAATTTTGTGAACGCTCTACAGGTCATACCGTATGACAAATTGAAATAAAATTAAGTATATGCCTTTGGTATATGGAGATAAAGCGATGTATTAATTTTTGGGCATAGTCGGGAGGGAGCAAGAGGTAGTTTGCTTATTCCCAAATTTTGTGAACGCTATACAGGTCATACTGTATGACATATTGAAATAAAATTCAGTATGTGCCATTGGTATATGGAGATAAAGATTTGTATTAATTTTGGGCATAACCGGGAAGGGGCAAGGTGTAGGTAACTTAACACCCCAAACCGAAAATAATTAATTTTTCGCTTCGAATATACTTTGAATTTATATTCTTTATGTAATATATCCATACATATATCTGTTTACATTGGGTATGGTAAAGTTCAGTGTAGGCCACTCCAGATTTATTTTTTTAACATAAGAGTATTCGATATATATTTTAAATAATTAATTAAATAGTTTAAAATTACACGCCCATAATTTTTAAAAATTTATCAGTTTATGTTACTGATTTATGTTATGCTACTGTTATGTTATGAAGAAATGTCACCGTCAAAACTTACGCTGCTATGCTTATGCCAAATTTTTTATTAATCGACCTAGCCCTTTACAAATGGCTGAGTTATTACCGAAATATTTTAAATCTGCACCACTGTGCATTGGTTGAAGTAGAAATCAGAAAATATAAGGCAAAGTATTTGAACAAGCTTGAAACACCCCTTAACCACACACCATTTTATTGAATCCAAAAATGGCATTGCCATCCATGTTAGAACTTTTTGTGCGCATCACTAGCTGGATCTTTTATGTTGGAGAGATACCAGAGCACACCACTAACTTTATTCGTTCCCACGATAATTGGATCTTCGCTCCGGAACGACCCTAGTCTCACTCGACCAAAGATTGTCAACTCAGCAACAGCTGTATCAACCGGAAGTTTTTTTTCCAGGAAAGAACTTCCGACAGCAGCAGAGCTGTTACAACAACAACAACTAACTTTATTAATGACATTTCGACAACCTTACTTTCATTGAGTATAGTGCTCTTACTAGCCTTTACTCTGGTCTATAGTGATTTCACGCTGGTAACTGTCGACATTCTTTCTTATCCCGAAGTCTTCTGTAATTGCTAAGGTTATAATCGCCCATAGCAAGGTTACGCCATCACGAAAAAAAAAATTGAAATTTTCTGCGCATTTCGAAACTGTCTTCGTATTGGCTAATAATTCTGACTGAGAGTATAACTATAAATTATGAGAGTTGCCAATTTTTGTCTATTAGATTTTTTGAACGTATTTATTTGAAGCAATTTGTTGATTACATACAGACTTGGCTACTTTACATTGGCCGAAGAACGTCATCTAACGGGTAAAAATGCGCATGACGTAATCTTGTCTTCTATCATTCTTGCTTCCATAGCATCTACAATTAATATGTGTCTCCGTAGTCTTTACACGGGTAGAAGCTACTGTCTCAGTTTTTTCCAGCCACAGTCTGCAAGTATCGACTCTAGGCCATAGGATTTATGACCTGTTACTACTGCAAATATCCTGCTTACTTAAAGTAATTTTCTGGACTTTTTGTCGAGGGTTTATTGCCATTGGGGTGCCTTTATAGATTAACTTGTCCACCTTTGTGAGATAATCTTGTTTACTTCTTTACGCTTCCTTCATAGATAGATAAAAGTAGAGTTTTTAAAAGGCTAATCTAACCACCTTTAACAAGGCTTCCAAGAATTGACAAAATTCGTAATAATAGGGAGAATATGTCCACTAACACAGAGCTCCGTATGCGTAACTAAGTATATATTAAAACTGGTATTCAGAATTCGATCGAATGATTTAGTTCGCCTTCTAGCGGACCCAGGTATTAACTAAGAGTCGGTTACCGGCCGCCATCACGAAAAGGTATAAATCGAACTAAACACAGTACACTCAGTTACAGCAATTCATATGCTTTTGCCGGCCAGAGTTTCAGTTTAGTGATAGACTTTTGAAAGCTTATTTATTGTAAGTTAAAAGAAGAAGAAAATATAAATTCGATATTCGATAGCTAGGGCAGATCGAACGTCGAAGGCAACTCATAATAAGCATTTATAATAATCTGATCTTCCACCCAATTCACAGAAAAGTTATCAACCATGCACCATCAACTTTAACACAAGTCAATGTTAGCATTATTACGTACTTACTTTCTTGCAAGTTATATTTCGTATTTTATAAAAAATGGTCGTTAGATTAAAAATATTTTATTAAATTATACTTCATAATATTATTAATAAAAATACGTACGTACACATGTAGTATATCAATAATATCGACATATAAAATATATGGTAAATTAACTGCAAGAAAATTTACAATATGTAATGTAATGTAAATAGAAATTACAAATTTTTTACTTTTTATGAAATTAAAAAAAGTACACTTATAAAATTAAATTTTAAGGTGCCAAATATATTTTTCTTAAGCCACAAAAATATAAAACAGCACACAATTTGTAATTTAAAGATATCACTCTTAATAAAATTAGATTTGTGGTAAAAATTAAATTACCATCCATATGTAAGGTTATGTAAAGCAAAATGTAGAAAATTTTCTAAACGGTAACAATTGTTTAACAAATAAAAAACTATTATAATTAATCATAATTACTGTGGGTTGGCTTTTTAAAACTACATGTTTCATGTTGAATAGTGTTCGGGAGATATATTATATTGGTTGGATAATTCATATATATATCTCTCCTTTGGTTTTCAGTTCTCTTTAATAATTTTGTTTACTGCAATGGCTTTGATAAATGACGATGGCATATGATTGAGTGGCAACTTAGTGAACACTATTTGTACCAATTGTGTGGCCATTAGAATTACCATTAACCTGTAGTTTCTGTTGTTGTTTACCATTTACCAGTGAAGCTTTAACGCAAGTGGAGTTCTTAAGTTTTTTGGTGGGAGGTTCATTGGTAATGCTGGAGAAATCAAACTGCAAATAAAACAAATAAATTAATTGTTAACAATTTAAAAAATCCATAATTTTCCACACTTACTCTTTGCTCCAAGAGCATGTGATTATTTGGTGGCAAACCTATACAGCCACGCAAAATATTTTCAATTGCTGCCCGTTGACGAAACAGCGAATTAACAATTTGTGTACCTTCCGGCACCAATGGAGCCTTGCATAAATAACTTAATATTGATAAAACAGGCTTAAATGGTACCCATTTAGCATTTGTTTCTTTGTTATTCTTGATCTGTATACGAGAACATAGTTCACCCAAAATTACCAAATCCAAGATGAGAGGGGTTGCTAGTAGGGAATCTTCACAGGTATTGTGTATAACAAGAGTATTGTGGCCACCCATCATAATTTCTGAAGTGTATTCATCCATAGCACGTTTGCTGTCGCCAACATAGGGCACATATTTGATGACCACAACATGATCGGGATGTTCGTTGGGTTTATAGAGAACTTGGTTGGATTCAACCATGTCATCGACAACATTGCTTTTTGATATCTGTAGGAAACCAGAAGAAAAGATATACATCATACATATTAATAATTAGTTAATTCTCAATGAATGGAGGTTGAATTATTCCCCAAATCTGTTTATTAAATGTATTCCCTTCATATATTAAACAGTGAAAAAAAATCTCTCGTATTAGTTATTTCTAAAACCAATTAAATTAAATGAAACTTACCTCCTTCGATCTGAATTGCTGAGGAGCGGATAAGTTCTTGCCATCATTATTACCCAAATGATTGTAGCTGACAATCGATACTGGCTTAATGCCAGCACTTATCAAGAAATCCACCAACACCGATTTCAACTTAGTTTGTCCCGATTTGAAATCATCACCAGCTATAAAGACACCCTTATGTTCGGCCAATTCTACGAGACCAGGTACAAAAGTATTTTGCGGAGAACCATTAATGTAAGTGCAACCTTCGGCAATACTGGCCATGGCAAAGATGGTCGAAGGTGAAATTTCCGATTTGTTAGCTTTCAATGAAGCTTCTAACTCCTGCATGGTCATGTTTAAACCGGCCTTAATATCACTAAAACGTTCGGTGTTGGCTGTCCAAAGAACAATCACCGCATCTAAACTTTTACTACTCTTAAACTCTTGTATGTCGCGACGTATTTGTTCAAACTGTTCAAACTTAGTGCCCTTCAGGAGATTATCGGCTCTATCGAATTGATTCGCTGCAATAAAGTCGGGATCATAAATAGAAGGGCGTGGTTTCATTTGGCTTAAATCTTTGTACAATTGATCCTGTAATTCTACATCCAAAACTTGAGCACGACGCATAGATTCGCCAATATTCAGGGAACTTATATCCCAGCCATCAACAATAATGTTATCGGGATCAACCATGGGTACTAAATCTTTCATAGGCATGTAAACATCTTTGCCTTCTTCATCGGATCCGAGAAGAACCGTGGAGGCTTGTGTTATAGAACCAAACCAGTTGGCCTTTTGTATGCCAGTACGTTTGCGCCATTGCAAGTGTCGACGGTTGGCTTCAAGAGCAGCGGTTAAGGTAGAACCATTATTGCCACCCCAGCCGACTAACATTAAACCCAAACGGGGTACATGTCTATCGGTGCGAATTTTTAAATTGGTAGTTTCGGGAAAGACCTAAAAAAAGAAAGGAGAGAAATTTAAAAAAATGTTAAATTTCCCGTTACTATTTGACAAACTGTGAGGACTACAACTGTCTCTTTTCTTAAAATAATTAACACTTTTTTAAAGCGTGTGTGTTATTTTTTATTGCCCGTATTGTCTACGAAGAACTAATAACAATAACAAATCAAAATTTCTAATAAAGTTTTTTATTTTGTCGTATTTAAAGACTTGCCGGTCATTCTTATCTTGAGCACACTAAAGATAATGTTATAATTATTATTATATTAATAAACATTTAAAAACTTATTTGATTATCAAAGAAATATTTCTAATCAAAGATTATCTCTTTTAATATATGATGTTTTCTTATTTTAAATTTAAACACTTGGGGAAGCCGATAACTCTTTACAAACACTAAGGGGGCAATATATCTTTACCAACAAGATCGTGGTATGTTTTTTTTAAGATATAGGATTGGTCCGATTACTGATGTATACTCTAAATATATTTTTTCAGTGTTGTTCCAGCACGAAAACATCGTGCAGGGACTCCCAAACTCAAAACGATTAAAAGCAATATTTCTACAATCTTCTCGTTCTGTGATACCCTTTATTCAGCGATTCTCCCGAAAACGAGATATCAGAAAACACCCATCCTCGCCCGACACAACTCTTTTTTTCGCCAAGCCATTTAAATTTGATATCAGGATGGGGAAACATTTTAAGAGTCAGGTGCAACTAGGCAACCGAGCATTATTTCGATAATAATTATGATAAATATTTTTCATTTCACTTTATTCAGCAACTCTACAACAAAGTCAGATTTTAGAAGAAACTCAAATAGGCTACCGTTTCAGAGATGACCATCTTATTCGACTTGAACCTTTTTCCACCGTGCCATTTCTTAAAATTTTATAACAGCAAAATAAAGCTGGGAGATAAATGAAGAACGATGGTAACACCTTAAACCTTAACTTGAGTTTGGACGCGGTTTTCTTGATTTAATAACTTAATAGGTCCAATAATGATAAATTGTATTCCCCATTTATTGTTTTTCTAGGTTAATACACTTCTACAAGGTTCTCAAACAGACATTTGTTACAGGTTGTGTCAACAGTTCGAAACTCAACACTTCGAAACAAGATAAAGCATATAACCTAATATTATCTAGATAGAAGATCACGTTTTCTTTTTTTGGTAAAATCCGGGTTTTTTCTTATTTATTTTCGCCTATTATTTATTTGGCCTATTAATAGTGAAATTGTATATTTTAATTCTAACAAAATAAGATTTAAATTATTTTTAAACCAAAAACAAATAAAATAAAAAAAACAGATTACTTTTAAACAAAAACAATAACTAACAGAACTATAATTCTAACAAATTAACATTCGAAAAAATTCAAAAAGCCGGCCGGTTTTTAGCATCTCTTTTCACAGTGGTGCACAAAAGGTACATAAGAACCATGGAAAGATTTTTTGCGCGACAAATTTAATGGCCGTGTTATCTCACGTGATGGCGATGTCAATTGGCCGTCAAGATCATGTGATTTGACACCGTTGGACTTCTTTGTTTGGGGTTAATTGAAGGAGAAGGTGTACTTCGATAAGCCAGCAACAATTCAAGAGCTAAAGGATGAGATAATTAGGCACATTAACGGCATGAACCTCAATTATGCCTCAGCGTCATTGAAAAGTTGGAGCATCGGATGGAGGTGTGCTACCGAAGTCGCGGCGGTCATTTGGCCGATATTTTGTTCCATATTTTCCATAATTGAACCATACCAATATTATCAAAATAAAAAGAAATGACAATAATTTCCTAAATAATTTGTGTAATAATCAACATCGGCGCTTATAATTGAATCACCCTTTACATATAAGAACTGACTTTGCCCCCAACAAATAAATTGCATTTTTATTATAAAATATTATGGATAATTCACATAAAACTAAATAATTAATATTTAAATACCCATAAATTTTATAAATAAATTTTATTATTTTTTTTTTTAACAAATTTTAATCATTTTTATGGTCTTTTTAATTTTTTTTCATATTATTTATTTATTGTATCTTCATATTAATGTGAAGATAAATATTGTACGGTTGTATGAAACCCTTCGTATGCAAAGGCGTTTCGCATTTGGTCGATTTATTTATTGTTTACTCACTCCTAAATAAATATCTTAACTTTGTATAAAGCTGTGTGTTATTTCTAGGCAAAAATCGTAGCGTTCCCCTAATTTTGCATGCCACTATACTTATATGTATGTATTTTGTTTAGTGTTTGTATACAAACGTATTTATTTTTTTTTTTAATTTTTCTATAGAAAACTTTCATAAATATTATTTCTTCAATACAAGCGCAATTTTTTGCAATTTATGGCTTGTCTTTCAATATTTAAATTATAAATTAACATGTGTGTACAGAAAGACAGCAAGAAGACGTCTTTAAGAATTTATTACTTTTTGGCTTATTTGGCAAAACAGAAATAAAAAAATAGTGTTCAAAGTTTATTTAAATATGTTTGTATACGTGTAAATTTTGTGTATTTCTGGCACGTCCCAAATAAAAGTATATGGAGCTTGTGGAGACTACTGCAGCATTTAGCCGATCGTTTGCTATTTCCGTGTGAGTGGCATATGCTTTGAGTTTGGCTCGACCATTTTTAGGTGCTTACGATGCAAAAGCCGTGAGTTGGTTACTGCCGTTCCTCAACACCAGTCAAATATACGCATGTTCCATTTGGTAGAGCGATGTTAATTTTATAAAGATCCATTAGCATATCAGATAGACTTACTCCTTCCATGTGTTTGTTATATTCAGATACAATAGCTGGTCAAGCGACATCAATACATTCTTTTTCTTTTACGCTCCAACATTGACATTTTTAAACTGGTTCATCTCCAACAAATGTAGATAACAAATGCAACGGTTTGTTATCCAACCAACGAACTATAGTAATTCCTTTATAGATTTCACACTTCATATCGTAAGATACTCTCGCAAGCTTTTCAGGTTCAGATTTAAATTCGCAACTGCTTATTCGAGTTTTTCTCGAGATTCTCAAGTTTTTCTCGTAAAATATACATATTTCTTTCAAGAATAAAAGAAGACTCGATCTCGATTTCGTCTCCTTTTTCCGAAAATTCTTTTAAACCATTCTCTAAAACTCTGCCTTATAATCTTCACGCTCTTCAGCAGTAGAAACATCCTATTCAATCTCCAGAGCAGCTTCAACATCCGCTTCGCAAAGACCTTTGCGTGGTTTGCTTATGTCATTGATTACAATAATTTAAATACCACATTATGTAAAGCCTATTTCTAACGATTTCGGTTAAACCACTGCTACTACTCAACTTTTCCGGAATGGCTTCACCAATAATTGCACACGAACCCAGATCTACCAAACGAGAGACGACCTCTTCTACTACTTTCAGTCTTCTGACAACTCTAGTTTTTTCGTGTTACCCAGACAGAAACATGAAATGGCGAAGGGGTTCACCAAAATAACATATCACCAGGAACACTCTGACTGACGGTGGTGATTTTATTGACAGATATTCGTATTCGTTGACTATTTAAGGTTACTAAATACCTCCTTTGTCAGTTTAAATCTCCTGAAAAGACTTATTCCCACATATTCCCCGTTATAGACCGTAATTCTGCAGGAGGGATTCGCCAAAATAACGTTTCACTAGGTAAACTCTGGGCGACGCTCGAGATTTTTTGCAGGATCTTGAACAATTAACCTCTACTTTTAGTTTTAGTACTTAAACAAGTCCTGTTTTCCCATAGTCTCCGGATAGATACTGGTAAAGGTAGAGGGGATCGCAAAAACATCGTATAACCGAGGAATATGTTAAGGGGACTTTTGCGACAGATCTTGAATTTCGTTCATCTGTTAACTGCCAAACCTAAATAAATGCGCTGAGCGCGAAAATGTATGAAGCAAACCTAAATAGCGCGGCGTCATCGCTTGGTAATTGGAAAATCCAATTTTGGTAGAGCGTTAAGTAGTGAAGTTAGCTGCAAACAAACAGACATTGTTTTTTCTGCTTTATCTAGCGATTTTATCTCGTTTCAATATATTAGATATTATTACACAAAGTAAGTTAACAGTCATGACAAAGCGTTGCGCTCTCATTTAGGTTTGTCATTGTAGCGTCAAAGTTAGGCGTTAAACAATGTTACCCCTTACCCCCCTTGTTTTCCCATTTTTCGGTGTGGATTCTTCACAGTTTCATCGGCTTCACAGTTTCTTGAGTTTCATTGCCCAAACCAAAGTTTTACAATTTTCTTGAACTCTAATAAAAAAAATAACAAAAGGCTTTTAAAATCCACCGGTTCCTATGGGAAAACCTTTTCCATATAATACAATTGTTTACACTACATAACAACAAGATTATAAAAAACAACAATTAGAATTGCTAAGCCATCTAAGTACGGCGTTGTTTATTTGTTTCTATAAGACTAAAATTCTAAATACAAAATATTTATTATAACAAACGACTGTAACACCCCACCGTACCCCACCCCGCCGCACTTAATTAAGTTTCATATAAAGTATTATGTACAGGCTTCTATCTCTCTCACACAATTTTTAGTTTAAGTGTAAAGCATTTCTAACAAGTGGCAGTTAAATGTTGCAACAACAACAACAGCAACCTCAACCCAGACCTAGTGTATGGACCTACATGTATGTTTGTGTGTGATATGAGTACATTAAAGTTAAAAAAATATGCTATTTACTCGTACTAAATGACCTTGAACATGAATTTTATCTTTGTGGGTTAAAGAAATGCATTGAAGTTTTAAAACGCATGTGCGATATTCGTTATACGACCGATAATTAAAGGAAGTGATGATGGCTGCATTTGGAGTGTATAGGTACTTTTGTTCTGGAATATTAACAGCAAAAATCAATAAATGAGAATATGTAAATGATTGTTATGTTTTTACAAGTTGAATTTTATTTCAGGGTTAGTTTTATGGTTTTCTGGTACGTTAAAGAAGGACTGCATTGTTTCTTAGAAAAGGCAGCTTTTTGCACTTTAACGGAGAGACGCAAACAAGTTATTTTATTTTTTAATCCGAAATATTATTGTTTTGTCGATAATAGGTCTGTTCCAGGTGCAGAACAAAACAGAGTAAAAACAAAATAACTCTCTGAATGTGACAAACTTGTCCAAAGTTGCTGGAACGCTAAAAACAACAAATGAACATATTGAAATACTATAGCTGCTTACTTTCTCAAATTAATTTATTTTAGTGATTTTAGACGCTTAAATGCTTAGTATTTTAAAAGCAAATCTTTTGCATCATTGGCAACAGCTGAAAAAGTGAATGAAAATAAACTGATAAAAGTAAGATCCAATTATTATTTATAGTTTTTTGCAAAATAGAAAGCCAAGTAACAATGGTGACAGTTGTGATAATTTGGCCAGTTTTTAAATATATATGGAATTTGACTGGATCTGCAGATTAATAATTAGATGTCATTTTCAATGCAGAAAATTTCAGTGCCCACCACGTCGTCAGCGTCCTGACAATATTTTGTTCGACTTTGCTTTAAAAGTAATTTACTCCAAATTTTGAGGCTCTTAGTTTTATAGTGCTGCAGATATGGTTTATGTCTTTACTTTATATAGAGGTACCCATCTCTGGGTTAATTACACAGGATGTTGCACAATATGCTTTATTTGAAATTCTAAAACTTGAAATGAATTTCTAAAATTTTTTAGAGTTCTGTAAATAGTGTCTACAATTTCCCGCTTAAAAAAATAAAAGATGCTGCCAAGTTTTCAGTACCATTAAATTGCGTACTTTCACTATTTTATCTCTATTTTCTCTTGGAAATTTTTTTCATTTTTCTGGTATAAAACGTATCCTATATTTGAACCGAGGTACCAAGGTACCTTCTCACAAAATTCATCCAGTAGTTTTTGCTAGTTGAATTAAAAATATAAAACATTACTGCTTTTGAGATAAATGAAAAAAAATTGTAATTTAAAATCATCGCATATCTTTAATATTTTATTTTAAGGATAGCTATTTTCAATTAATGCTGCTATAGTACAATTTAGCGGCATTTTTGCAAAATGATTATGATTTTTTTTTGCATAAAATTGTACCTGCAAAGCTATTTAGGTCATTTGTGTGATTAGCTATTGAACACATAACCTAAAATACAAATTTTAATTTCAATTTCAATTTATTTTATTCATAATCATAATATTCATAATCATAATAAATAATAAAGAATAATATTTAAAAACAAACCGGGTTAACCATTAACTGAAGGAATTGCAGCAACAACGAGTTAACTTCAATTTTTATAAATTTTGGGAAAATAGAGAAAAACTGTTAAAAAATGGTGAATTGATTTAAAGCGCCCTTATCCCCGTCCAAGTATTTGTTAATGGAGTTAACTCTTTGTTGCTGAAAGCCTTTCAATTAATGGTTAAACCGGTTTGTTTTTAACTATTATTATCTTGTGTAAAACCTGAAACTTAAATATTACCAAAGATTTTATAGGGCTAGAAGGTTAAAAGAATTTTAATTTGCTCTAAATTATTTTGTTTCCTTTAGTAAGCAAAAAACACAACATTATTACGATTTCCGCAAATATTGTGTTTTTTTTTAAATTATTTTTTTAACTAAAATACCACCTACTCGTAGGCATGTGACACTAAAACCAAACACAAAAAAAATCAATAAAGGTGATTAACTGACAGAAAAGCCGAATACTCATTTGGGATGACTTACCTGAATTTTTCCATTTGCTAAACGTTTCACGTTTGAAGTTTGATAGTCGTAGTCGGTTTCAATAAAACTATCTGTGATTTGAACTTTTGGTGAAATGACTTCCAAACTTTTAACGGTGGTGGTCTTCATTTTTTACACTAATTTCACGCTTTTTCGTTTTAATTTTTAAAAGTCTATTTCTTTATCACTTTTTATTAAGTTTTATATAACAATAATCACTTTGACAAAATCTGCTGCAGAAAACTTTTTATTAATTTAATTTCTCTTCGCAAATTTACTCTTTTTGCTCCCTTGAGTTGTTGTGTAGTTCTTCAATGTTTTTCAACTAATGAGCTGACTGGAATGCAGCCACGTCTATTTATGTATTGATGACGATTTAATTCGCAAACGACACGATATCCTAATGTATTGTTGGTTATTGTTGGTTATTGTTGTTTGTTTTGTATTTTTTATTGCCATTCTTTTTTTAGCAGAATCGTTTTGTGCCGCATTACTTAGTTTTGTTTTGTTCTGTTTATTTCTATTTTGTTCTGTTTTGTTTATTAATGTTATCTTGTTTGTTGTTTTGATTTACATACATATGTATATAGTTTTTTTTACGGTTTTTATTGTTGTCTTCCAACTAGGTATATAAAGTTTTTGTTTTGAAGCCGGTTGTATCAGAGGAATTGTTTTGTACGCATGCCGTATACGCATGTTCTTTAATAAGTAAGAGCATTTTATGTATCATAATATGTGTGTACATACATACAGTTATACATACATACACCCATACATACATAAGAGATGTTAAAATACACTGATGTCTTCACAAACGACTTAAGATTTCTGAAAAGGATTTTTTTTCTTCTAAAAACCTGTAGGTAGCATTAAGTAACGAAGTTATGATTGCAAGACTACACTTTTCTTCGTTCATTCTGGTCGGCGTCATTTGTATGTATTTTTCATTTGCAATTCCGTTTCCGCTTTTGTTATCATTTCAAATGCATTACATGTTTCCGGAAGCCAACAATACATAACTAAATAATATAATGAATGATACATATTTTAAAGCAAGTATGGGAATGGGCAATTCTTTAAATTTGCAAGGCAAATTAAAATAAAAACTATGTATATTGCCGTCCGCTCTATGTATTTTAAGTCACTTTTTGACTTATTGTGAATTGGGCGGGCATATATGTACTAAAAGGCACAGCCCTTTCATTTTAAATACATAGGTTGAAAAAAAATTGGCCACTGTTTGATTTGTTTGTCCTGCACTATTCCCCCCGGGGGTTTCAATTGTCACTGCAGTACATTCTCAAATGCTTTGACGGGGTTCTCTTGGGAAAAATAGGGGCACCAGACGCTACGGTTCCTAGAATCTAAATCTGGAAGAAAAGGTCAGTTGTTTTATTACACAGGTCCTCTTCGAGGCCCGACCAGTGCCCAAAGGACTGGTACCACGGGAATCGTTAGCCCCACAGAGAGCCTATCCTTTCTGTGATCGGTTGTTGGTGAGGTCCCCTTCGGGGGTACCGTGGTGGTTGTGGTTTCAGATCGATTTATGTAGGTATGGTGCACGGTCGATCAAGTGTGCTGTTGCACTCTCAACAGATCGGAGTTTGGATAGTCTCCAAACCCCTAATCAAGAGGCTATAATATGGAATCTAGGCTTGCCGTATTATTTAAATTGCTACACATTGTGACTGTATCACACATAAATTGCGATACTGGCGGCAACGTCATATCGTGGAGTATTGTTATACTACACAATGCGGGCGCTATCCATTAGCTTATTAAGTGAATTCTTAACTAATCACTCGTAAGGCCTTTAAGCAAGTTAAAAGTGTAAGAAAAAATGCTAAGTAATTTTGTAATTTTGGTTTTTTCTTTCAACAACAATCAAACAAAGTTGACAATAAATATACATAAATATTTCTTTGATCACAAAGTTTAATAAAGCTGCATGGATTTAAAGCTAGCGAAAACCGATGTTTCTAGAAATTTTCAGTTTGTTTTCGATGCATTTTAAATTTCTTTATAAAATATTTTCAAATAGAATAGAATCGGTGCTGGTTATAAAACATTTAATTGACTGACATAAAAAATTTGTATACAAACTAACTATTTTCCACTCAACTTCTTGACTTTTCGTAGCTGGTGAGAATGGAAAAATCCATTATTTTTTTTTTGCAAACAAAACAGTTTGTTTAAGGCTTTCAATGATAAATAAAACACAAGTTTTTGTGTATCAAACAACCAAAAAAATAAATAAATAAACACGCACACTCACTTCAATTACTTGGTTGGGGTAATAGCGCTCTTTCATTCATCAAATTTTGACAGAGTGAGCAAAAAGTTTCATTATCTTACATTCAATCACAAAAAATCTGGCTGAATTCTGTTCTACTCAAATTATTATTTCAAAATGGCGTTGTAGATGCCACATATTGCGACTCTGATCGCATTTGAAAAAATATTTAATGAATTTTTTCAAAAGATTATGCGATTACATACAGACCTGTCAAAAAGTCTGTCACACACATACATTTCTTATCCACACTATTATACTTTTTAAGCACACATGGAATTTTTGACAAATCGAAAGACTGAGTATGATAGCGAGTCATGCCTTAACTGGGTTAAAGTTTCCAAAGTTATAGGTCTTAAACTCCTCGCCCCTCTGTTCATGTAACCTTACTTGTGACTTTTGTGTTATTTATGATATCGGACATGTTTATAAACGTTATAAGTGACCAACACTTTGGGTATTTTTCAGCAACTGACTACAGATTGTGGTTTAGCAGTAAAGGAGTGCTGGCAAATTCTACTACTTTTAATTACTCGTTACAACTCAACACTTTTCAATTGGGTACTCAATAGTACTCAGTACTTCCGTTTATATACTAGCAGAGGTAATTAATCGTCGTAGTTTGCAAATATTTGTATAAATTTATTTCTAAAAATACTACCGTAAAAGTATCGATTAACTACTTTTGTGTATTGAGTACCCAAAAAAATGATCGAGTACTCGGTACCCTCTACTCAATACTTTGCCAGCACTAGAGGAAAGCCAATGAAAACGGAACTGATACTGATTATCGCAAAGGCCAAAGTTCAAAATTTATAACTCGTACATATGATAGGATAGTGTAAAGTATATGTTTAATAACCCATTACATGATGGAATGTTGGTAGTAAAGGGAATTCCTCTTCAATATGAGTAGACCAATGTAAAAAATTTTTTAAGGTTTGGGTCCAAGCTGACGTCTCCCTAGTTTTGATTTCTATATGAAGTAAGGGCCTGTTTCACAATGTCGACAGACTTTGTTCTTTCTTACAATTATATTTCTTTCTTACAATAATAATAATTATATGAATGTAGTACGATAGAATGAATTCTTTCGACATTGTGAAACTGCCAGTAAATTCTCGAATGAATAAGTGAATTGATCGAGAAAGGTTGGATCTGCTTTGATGTCTCTAATGCAGTATCGGTCGCTATGCCGATTCACACTATAAGGATCAGTGAGGTAAGATAACTTTAACTGGACAGTTGTTAAATCGCTAGGAAAATACTCTAGTCTCATATAGAGAGCAGGAAAAAAATTAACCTTATTAGATATCTCAACAAGACGGAATAGGTACATTTGTATATTGCTTTTCATTAGGATCCAGACGAAATTATCAATCCAAGTGTGTTTGTTGAAAACTGTCAAAGGGTTTCATTTACGAATCTTCCTCTATTCGGTATCCTCCTTAGCATTGCTTCAAATGTATCAGAATTTACGGACCACCCTGTATTCAAAACTATTAAGTGGAATGGAAAGTTTTATAATGTGCATCTGTTTGTGCTATTTCAGATTTAATTGAAAAATATGTATGAATATCTAGAAAAAAATTAAGTAGTTTCTTATGCAAAGTAATAAAAATAGTAAACAATTTTATGTCATCCATATTTGCAGACGTTCGTGCACTGTAAAAGTATGTTTAGACTATAATACTTATAATTTGATTTTGTAGAAACAAGTTAAGCTCCCAGCAAAAAATTATGCTTACTTGGAAGCAGGTTTGTAAGGGAGAGAGAAATAGACTCTCCCTTCCAACCTGCTTCAGGAAGGCATGATTTTTGTTTGCCTACTTGGTAGGTCTCTTTGCTTCACCAAATTCATTATAAAAACTTATTCGCTTACATACCTGCATCCGCGTAAGCGAGAGAGGTCTCTTTGTTTCACCAAATTTTATAAAGAAAACTTATTCGCGTACATACCTGCGTCCTCGTAAGCGAGAGAGGATGCAGTTTGTTATTATATTTTTATAATTTTTTGCTGGGTACTGAAACCTACCATAAAAAGCATTTTATGTATGGACCCACTTTATTAATTATCTGTGTGCATATTTTCGACATAATAAAAAAATTCCATAAACCAATAACTAGACTTACATCAAGAAAATATTATCTGGGAAGGCTTAAAAGATCTTGTAAATATTCAATGAAATTCAATTTACATAGTTTAGTTTACATAATATGGGAATATAAGCTGCTGTTCCACTCTAGAATCAGTCACAGAAATTTTAATTACCCAGTCCTAGCGTCGACGGTCTGAAGAGGCTATCGGGGAAATGATAATTATTTATATTCATTAGGAAAACTTCGGCAATAGTTTTCTGCTGGTCATGTCAATTTTCTGGCGTGATAGTCTAACTTGCAATGTTCAATAATCTTAGCCACAATATTCTAAAGTTAGGTTAGGTATTTTTGCAGCTATAAATCCAATGTGACAGCATGATATCCATTTCTTCCTCTTCTTCGAATTTACAACTTCTGCAAGTCATATATAAGCTTAGAAGAATTAATCTCGTAGCATACATGCCATGTTAGAATAGTTTTCAATGTTACCATTTTTCTCAAGGGGGCTATAAAACCTTTCAAATCGTGCAGGTGAGTTCGATAGAACAATTAGTCTGGGCTTCTCTCAGTAATTCCAATTAGAAATCAGCTTTACAGCAATTTTGTAGAACACTTAACTAGTTAATTAACCTCTCGGTCCTTAGGCGAGTTCCAGATCTAACAGGTTCGTCCGCAGTTATATTACCGGTCACCCTTTGCCCAAAAGTTTAAATTTGATATGTTTCGCTATCACGTTTAGAAGTATACGGCACTCGTGATCGAATCTGGATGACGTATAGACACCAAATAAAGAGTTTATCGCAGATTTACTGCCTTTACAAATCCGAATATCTCTGCAATATATGTACATATATCACGTGGCACGTCAGCCAGCTAACCGCTCTTTTTCTGCCTAAATAGCGTTGTCCATATCAATTTTGCAGCAATTCAGTGTACAACTTAATACGCCTGCATGAATAGCGAGCACGTCATCTTGATGGTATGAATGCGAATATTCTGACAGGTATAACTGGGGGGCGAGCAACTATCTATATTACCAGAGATGGCTGAAGCACATACCAAAATGTTCGCATGACCGAAATGTATCTCCATTTATCTCCATGCCCAAGTTTCGCCGAGTCTTATTGGGGAATTCATAGACAGTTGCTTGGCCATTAGGTCGGTAGGACGCCAGTGTAATGTAGTCAATGTGCTTTCGCTGGCGTAGTGTGAATCGCAGTATTTTGTTACTACCTTAAGCAAGCCACAGACGATGCGATGAGTTGTACAACCAATTCTAAGAATCGTGTGTTGTACGCGAGTTGTACAAAAATTGTAACGTATTGTATTCAAGTTGTATGTCGGTTGTACGAAAGATCAAAAAGTTTTTTAATTTTTTGTCAAGTTGCACCCACACGTCGCAACGTTTGTGTGCCTCTCGTCTACGATTTTATGTAGTATTTGTGTTTAGTATATTATATTTGACCACCTTGCAGTTAACATTGAAGCCTAAGTATTATTTGCGGACGATGTCAATTAACGCATACATATAAGAGAATATTGAACGCCATCTTACTTTGAGAGGGCTGGGTTGTTAAATGAAGTTGTACATGAAATCGTTTGTGGAGCCAATACAACTGATTCCTAGAACTGGTTGTACAAATCATCGCAACGTGTATGGCTTGCTTTACGCTAAGTAGAATTTCTTAGTGCCTGACAACAACCGGCATCCCCATAAACATTTGTATGGGCTGTTGCTATAAAGTTCATAAATTAGAAGCTTTTCCCATTTACCCTTTTTCATCGTTATACCTGGTTCACACAGGG
The DNA here is from genome assembly GCA_949628195.1 of Phasia obesa. Taxonomy (NCBI): domain Eukaryota; kingdom Metazoa; phylum Arthropoda; class Insecta; order Diptera; family Tachinidae; genus Phasia; species Phasia obesa. The sequence goes on from OX451219.1 coordinate 12,573,866, forward strand.
CACGTTTTCTTGTATCAAGTCTGATTTTTATGGGTGAGAAAAAAAAGGATACCGACTACATCCTGTCAAAATTAAAAATACACACGTTTATATGAATACGATTATTTTGACGACATCATAGCTACATGGCTACACGACCACCGTTGTGGCTGTAGCTAACTTAGGCTAATTTCTATTTTTGTTTGCGACAATTTTATTTAATCAACAGAATAAAATGTCACAAAATTAAAAATACAAATTCATTTACAATCAAAAGGTTTTGAGCAAGGTATATTTATCGTACTAGGTAGTGTCCTCCGCCCAGCTGATTTAGTAGTTCGACATGTCAAAAGTTGAATGTGTTCAGAAATTTTATAGTGTAGAAGTGAGAAAGCAATAAAACACATACACGCCTTCTCAATTTTCTTATATGTTTTTTGACATTTGCCACTACCTAGTAAAATAAATATACCTTGGTTTTGAAATATATTTATTTGTTTTGATATGATAAAAGCATTTTTTGAAAAAGTAATTTTTTTATAAGTTAAATATGTATTGCTACAATATTTTCATAGTTTTGAAGTATGTATGTAGCTGTCGTCTTCAACGTAATTCAGCAGCTGTGTAGTCAGCGACGATTGTAGCCAACGGTATTTGTAGTCTTGTAGCGGTGTAGCCGCTGTTGTCTATGTGTTTAATGCTTGAGAATTAAAATAAGTCTTGGCACTCCTTCTCCTTCACAAAAAAAAAACAGACTTGTCCTATGTGAACCAGATACATTCATATATTACATTATTTTTTTAATATGAAAAAGTATTAATTGTTAATAAAAACAAAAATTCTTGAATTTTATAATACTTTGTATTCCAACTTTTGAAATTAGTTAATAATTAATAAAAATGCAATTGATAAGAAATTTTCTAAAGTTACACGTGCAGAGTATCGCAAATCAGTAGAAAAGTCAAACAGCCAAATATGACGAGCGCAAATATTAAACAACCCACGCTCATTCTGCATCAATGAACTGCATGCACGTTTTTTAAACACGTTATAAATTTTTATATTTAAATTATTTGCTTTATCATCGGAAATAAATAACTACAACAAAAAAAAAAATTGAAATAAATAATATATTAAGTTTTTTTTTTTGTAAATATCATATATCAAACATATATTTCTGTACGTATCGATGTTATTTAATTATTTTGTTGTAGGGATTTGCGAGAGGAAACGTTAAATGTTATTAAGGGTGTTCACTTGAGAAGACACAACTAGTTTTGTCTATTTTTTACAGTATTCGATCTTCGATTGAAGGCATTTCAGATTCTGCTAAAATGTATTTGATTGGGCTTGTTCTAAAAGCGCCAATGCTTCGCCGTGCAGAAGCACGTAGCTTTAATTAAATTGATGGAAGAAGCGGCGCACCCTCCATAAATTGGGAGAGCATAATAAATTTCGGAAAGTATAACTGATCGAATATATTTATCTAATATTTAAAAGTCTTGCGAAATTGTAAATAATCTCTTAAAATTAAAACAACTTGTTGATTTATTTATTTTCACAATAAAAGCGTTTATTTTCAATATCAAGCGATATGCAATTTCTATTTGAAGTTTGATGTGAGTGTTTATTGACAGTTTTTTTTTTTTGTCTCTCTAGTAATAAATACTTAAATGGTAGAGAAAGTGAATTAGTAAAATAATTAAGGTAAATGAGAACTAACAATAAAATACGTATCATAATGTAAAGTATATATAATTATTAGTGTATAATAATGATGATAATATGTAATTACAAACTGAGATAAATAAGCACCTTAAAACTATAAATAAGATATGCAATTCTAATACTCGAAAAAAGTACAATAATAGTATATGTGACCCGGTCTATGAAAAGGGAAAAGGAGGCTTATGACTCAAAAACAAAATTTCGAATAATTAACTGTTAAATATAAACAATGCAACAATGCAACATTTTTGAGTCATAAGCTTCCTTTTCATAGGCCGGGTCACATATATGTGTAATTATATTTAATAAATAAATAATTAAATAAATAATTTTGTGATTTTTTATAAACAACCACAGGTTAATATCATCAATTTATAAAATAATACAATAAGAATCACAAACATTTAAAAGGCTGTTATTTTAATGAAATTTAAAAAAATAAATATTGACCTTTTCTCTTCACAACTATTTTTCTGAAAGCATGCTACCAAAATTAATACTAAAGGATTTACGAAATATTTACTTTTTTAATGTTTTTGTTTTTTTGTCTTTAATTTGTTTTTGAAATAAACAAAGGTTTTTCAAAGTATTGGTTGTAAACCAATACCACAGCGTACAGGGGTTAGTTTAAATTACAACAACAAAAATTTTTAAGCTTTTAATAACACTGGTTTACAAATTTTATTTTTTTTTTAATTTTTAAAATTTTTATTGCATTTTTTAGATTATTTAGAAGGTGCTGATCACGAAAAAAGAACATTTTTTATTTTCATTTCTCACATCCACATCCAGGCTTACTCGATTGTTGAATGAATAATTGAATAATTTATTTTGGTCAGATAAAAACTATAGTGAATTGTAGTAGGTAGAAGCAGAGTAGTTATTTGCTGTGTCAGTCTTTCTCACTGCACATGAGAGAAAAATGTGCATATTTCCCATTCATGTTCTGTGAAAGAAAACATAAAACACCCAGCTTCATTCATGAAGAATGATGAGTGTCACAACAACAAAATCACAACAACAAAATTTCATTTCATGAAAATGAAAAAATTAAAAGCAAAGCAGATGCTCTTTCAAGTGCAACGATAAAAGAACGAGTGAAATTTAGCAAAAGTGGTAAGCAAATACTTAAGGCCTATTTAGCCGACCGTAACCTAATGGAATGTAACATGTAAAAATTGTTGTTGTTTGAGATTGTAACACACGAAAACTGATGTCGTTTAATATTCTCTTGCTCTCTTTTGTATTTTTTCAATGTTTTCGACAGTGATGTAAGCCAATCTATTAAAAAAAAGAGCTTACACTTTTACGAGTCATTGATAAACAAAGAATAAAGCAAAAATAGAGCCTTAGACAACAACAATTTTCATGTGTTACGTTCCGTTAAATTAACAGTCGGCTAACTAGGCCTTTACTCTGGGTCGAAGTTAAATTTTTAAGGCTGATATTTCGGAAGCTGTTTTTATTACAAATAATAAGAAAATCCACAGTTAATTGTCATAAATAGCCTATTCTTGGTTCTCAAAAAATAGAAGCCATTATAATTAAATGTTCTTGTTTTCTTTTTCTTTTTGCAGAGCATTTTTATTTTTTTATCTGGTATCGGTCCATAAAGTCTTTTTTTTTCTTAATTTTTTTTTTTTTAATTAGATTATTTATGTAAATTTAAAAACTTTGAAGTTTATTATTTGCGATAAAAACAGCTTCTGAAATCAGAGTACCAAATTAAATAACACGAAACGTTTGCTTCCGTTTTGTTGTCTTATCTTCAGTGAGTAAAACCAAAATCAAACAGATAAAATGAGAACAACTGTGTCATTTAGAAATAGAAATAATGAGAACAAGAAAATGTTTTGAGATAAAACGTTTCCGAAACGTTTGCAAAATGATTTGCTTATAATTTAGGTTTTTTTGCTGTTTATTATTTAGACTTCAATAGTATAAGAAAAAATATAAAAATCTATTAAGAAAATAAATAATAAACAAAATCGAACAAACTAAATCAATCTTTCAAAAGACTACGTCTCTTGCCTTCGTTATATACGACGCAATTGTACGATCGTAATCGTAAATTAAAGCAAGCAAATGAGTAGAAACCCAATTGTTTATTCAAAAAGATTTTCTGCCTATTTCACAGTGTCGCGTGAATATGCTCTTTCGCACATTTACATTGAAAACAAAAACAACATTTGTTAATTTGTTTTTGTTTTAAGTGTAACTGTCCGAAAAAACGAATTCGTGAGACACTCTGAAATAGGTAGTTTGTTTTGCATTTGCTCATGTACAAAACGATTAAAAAATTTTTAAGAATTTGTATCTTTGTATGAAACGTTTAATTTGTTTTCCTACACTATCTGAAATATCAAAAAGTTTTTGAAAATCCTTAAAAAGTTCATGAAAATTTAACTTTGATCATTAATCTAGAAAAATGCAATACAAACTTAAAATACTGTCGATGTAAAGCGGTGTATTAAATACACTTCACTAATTTTTGCGTTTTTTCGAATCGAATTTTCTCAGGTATTCAAAATGTATTTTTTAAAAATTGAAAATTTTTTGTTTGTCAATAAAAAAAAATATACAAAATAATTATTCGGGCATTTTCTGTAATTTTACATCCATTCAAAAGTGAAATATTTTTCACATTTTTTCACTTTCACATACATTCATAATTTTCCATATAAAAACATGTGGATGTGAAAGTTACAACACCAAAAAAATGTGAAAATTTTTCACTTTTGAGTGAAAATGGAATAATAGAATTTGCCCGATTATGTTCATGATATTTTCTAGAAGAAAACAAGACTAAATTGCTACAGCTTTTAAATTATTTAAATTAATTTTTGTTTCGTCAAAAAAAAAAAAATTTAATTCCATTATAGACCGACGTAAATAACAGTCTTATGTTCATAATGAAATTTGGGTTAATTTAGTTAACATAATTCTATTCAAAACTTCCATTTCTAAACCTTTAATAAATTAAAAATCTTATTATGAATAAGTCCTTTTTTAGTTAAAACTTTTAAAATGCTTTTGTTTAAGGAATGTGTAGTTTTCAATTAAACATTTTCTTTTCTCACATGTCTAATTCAATTATCTAAAAATTCCCATTCACTAGAAGAACCTGTTGAAGAATCCTTTTCTGCCTTTGCTAAGTGTGGAGTAGGTGGTAGGTTTTTATTATTAGACCTCATACTCAGAGGATCTCCAGCTCTTTTAAAATCCAACAAAAAACTATCAATTTCATGGTTATTTTCCGGTTGAGTATTAATAAATTTTAATGCATTATTTTCCTTAGCTTCAGCCTGTCTTTCTGTTCCATAACGTTTTTCTTCACTATTACTTTCAAACATATTGGTGGCTCTTAGGGTATGACATATATCCTCTATGGGTCGACCATCTGTAAAATCCGTTATAGTTTGTTCTTCTATATAATAGATCTTTTTTTGGGGTGTCGTTTGTATGCTGGTATTTTTAAAAACTTGTTCTGTTGGATATACTGCGGCTAAGGGAGATACTTGTTGTGGCGGTTGGGGAGCCGGTGGTTGGGATAAATGCTTTGAAATGCGTAATTCTTCGTCAGTAATGGGCTGTAATGATACTTCGGGAAGATCTAATGCTTCTGCCAAAGTTTTGGCTTTTTCGGCTATAGTGTTTTTAAGGGTTGTTGGACTTAAAACGTTGGGTAAGTGTTGGTTAAAGGCTTCTTTAAGATTAAGCTCCATGGTGTAACCACCATTGCTAAGAAATTAAATCGAAATATGTAATATTTTATTTAAATATCTTTAAATAAAAAATATCTTTAACATTTTAATTTGACACGAAATAAAATAACGCAAATAAATATAACTTTAACAATATAAAAATCAAGATTTTTCGGCAAGGCTGAATCTTATACACCCTTCATTATGTATAGTAAAAAAATTAGAAGAAAAGGCTTCATTATCTATCATTAAGCAACCCGAATTTCATAATTAATGTGACCGTATCATCAAACTTCCATCTTCCACCTTACAAAGGAAGGAAGGAAGGTAAGGAAGACTTCCTTCTCACCAACTGACGATACAATGTTTGAATACAATTTCTCGAATTCTATTATTTAAGTTTGGTTGGTTAAATAGATGATGTTTCCAACTAAGCACTGCCCAAAGACGATACAAAAAATGCTGAAGAAGGATATAGCGATCCAGAAAATACATTACATTCAGCTTGTGTCTAAAAATAGTCGTCGGCCATTAAAGATTTATGAGCTGGTGGCAAATATATAGCGGCAGATATATACTAAAATTTCCATTGAATTCTATTTAAATTATCGATATCGAATGCCGTTAATTGACTCAGTGCACTTATATTTACGTAAGTTGCTATCTGGGGTCTTCCGAAAATCCGTTTCATCTTCAAAAATACTAACCCATCTTTGACTTACCTTTCTTCACTGTCCTTTGTACAAAAACTTGCCTCCATCTTAGTCGAAGTCGCAGTATATTCTACCTTCCTTTTATTATTCTCACCATCAGACTTTGTGATATTTTCATCCTGTACGACAGCATGGCCAATTTCAACAATACCTTCTTGCTTATGACTCTCAGTCGAATGCACTTGGCTTTTTAGACGTTTCTTACGGACATTTTTCATCAATATACCGCTGTGATGTAAAATATCATCATCAAAGTCCATTTCTGAAATTTCTTTAAAGACCTCTAAACGTCTATTTTGTTCGCCTTTTGATGACTCAACGGCCAATTCGATTGGTATTTCTAGATTCAAAGTTTCTATGGGTGGTAATTCAAAGCATTCTTCGGCATTAATAACGGGTTGTTCTTCTGGCTCGTATTCAACAGGTGCCTCAAAAGAACCACATATAGTGGAGCCCAGTATGGGAACCGGAGGTGGCAAAGAGGGATTGTAAATAATTTTGGCTATAAAAATAAAGTAATTTTGACTTTTATTTTAACCACTAACATCAATATTAATATATTTATTACCTGTTTTATTTGGTTTCTCTGGCATTGGTGCTAGACGTAATACAGAGCGTTCACCTTCCAACACAAAAATCTCTTTATTCCATACACAAAAGTCTATAATTTTACGAAAACCTTTAGCCACGGCTTCTACTCTCAAACGTTCCAAGTTTAAAATATATAAAGCCCTTTCGTCGTGTGTCACAATTAAAGTATCATCTCCCGCATAAGAATATATATTACGAAAATTTCTAGCATCACCTACAGCTGGCGTTTCCGCCTCGTTGTGCATGGTAGAGGTGTTCAATGTGGAAAAATTCATCAATGGTTTATTATGCATGGACAATTTTGGATTTAATATAGGTATTTCCCAGGTAGGACTCTGTATTATGGCTTCACGAAATAATAAAGTCTTCTCTACATTGCCCTCACAATCAGCTAGCCAAAAACGTAAATTCGGACGACCACATATTATACGTGGTCGCTTGCAATTAGACGATGAAGATGATTGTTTGAAAAATGTACCACCACAGTCTACCAATTGTTTGCGATCTTTTTTGCCAATTTGTGTAACAATCCAGTTGTCGTTTGTTGAAGATTTTGCATTGCGGTGACAAACAATAGATCGATACAGTGTAGATACTAGTAAATAGCCCTGATGGGCACTTAATTGAACGATTTCATAGGCTTCGTTTAGGATTTCAATGGATTTACAAATATGCTAAAAAAAGACAAATTGAATGACTTTGATTTTCCAACATTTTGTATTTATTTACCGCCTGATAGTCAAACTCCGTTAGCACCACAACACCATTGCGACCACCCGAATATAATTTCATTCCATTCTTTGACCACTCACAACAACTTATACCACTTTGATGTAAATCTCCTATAATATAACGTTCTATTGGTTTGCTTTTCGTACAGGGTGCAACCAAATTTAAATCGGGCGGCGATTCTTTTTGAATGGCAAAGGCATTTACTTGTCCAGATGAATTGCCAGCTGCTACCAGATATTCAACGGAATCAACTATTTTTACACATGTTATGCGTGTTATCGTCTAAAAAAATATAAAAACCACAATTGAAACGTTTAATAAATTTAAATCCCCTTTTGATAGATATTATCTGCGTGAGTCATTAAAAGGAGTGGAAACTTTTATCACATATTGTACTTTTTTTTTGCTAGAAAATTTACCTCTGTTTTTAATTTTTGTATTTCTCCCGTTTGCCTGTTATACCAAAATACAATACCGGCATCTGTACCTAAAGCAAGAAACTCCTCTACAGCATCGATACATGTTATATTAAGATCCGCCGGAAATAGGCCACGGTTTATGCGTGTTGGTATGCGATCAAGTACGTCTGTAAGGGGAGCCCACTCTCTAATCGAATAAAGCTCTTTGGAATTCATAATTCCTTGCACTTTTCAAATAATCGGCTTAAATATTAATAACTTTGGAAATTTTATAAAATTTTTCGAGAGAGAAATCAACTATTGAGAAAAAATAGTTTGTCAACAAATAAAAGAAAATAAACATTTGTGAAAGTCACAGAGATGCCAGATGTTATGTTAGATTTTTAAGAAAAAAGTGGTAACTTCATCGTAATAATGGTAACGCCCTACGGTAATTGGTTCGTCCACTTGATTCTTGATAAAGTTTGTAAACATATTTGTTACTAGAACTCAGGTTTAATTTCATTATTAAATAGAGATCGAGAAAAATTAGATACTACCGGAATGTAATGCATATTTTGCATCGTTGCATCCTTCTACAGCATTCTTTGTATCCATTAAAAAATAGTTAAATAAAAAACACAAAATAAAAAATAACCATAACAACCGATTTACCACTTTTGGTCGTAGTCCCCAAATGTTACTAGACGTTCTGAATGTTACTTGAGTCTGTTCTGAATGTTACTATTTTAGATCAATTTTTGTGTGTATATGTATATATAACTTTTGGAAACTCAACTGGGATTTATTATTAATATATCGAAGCAGGCCGCTATCTTAATGGGTCCTTTTCCAACCAACGTAACTAGAAAACTTATCTTTGTTTAATTTTATAGTTTTTACCAACCAGAAAACATTTTTTGTGGCTGCTGCTCTTAACTAGAATTTTTCTGAATTTCTAGCCTTACCTTTTTAGGGCGAGTAAGCAGCTTTCCTGAATTTCAGTTTGCCATTAGAAGTATGTGTAAAAAACAACCTGAAATTCAAGTTTGAAGACTTTCCGTTTGGTAGTCGCAGCTAAAAAGGAATTTTAGACTATTAAAGGTATGTTACAACAAAAAGTGCAGCCTTTTTCCTTCAACTGAAACAAAAATTAATGTTCAGGCAATGATTGTTAACGGAATTTTAGACATTTCATAATTTTTACATCTTGATTATTTTTTGTTAATTTCTGTTTTGATACAATGTTATTCCGTACAATATACAATACAATTTAATTAATGCGACTATATGATTTTTATTTCTACAAACGTCTAGGTAATGAATTTTACTTTTGTAGAAAAAATGGGGAAAAAATCAAACCTGAAATTCAGGTGAGCTGCATACTGACCCTAGGCAATTTGACATGTATCTGTATATAACGTTATTAATGAATGTCAATGTGAACGCATTCAAACGATTGCTTACGCTGCGTTTACAACTGAGAATATGTTTTTAAGAAAATACTAATACTAAATACTGATTAATACACACTTTTTCACTAATACATGCACACTTATGCAATTGTCTGAACTACTGTCTTGAATATTTTGGAGACAGTATATAGGAAAGTGATTTGTCGTATGCCGACAATGATTCAAATTTTTATAGACAAATATTCAAAAAGGAGAAATCAAGAACTTAAACAGTGATCTGAAGTATGCTGATAATAACTCAAATTTTTGTTTACGGAAAAAAATCAGAAGAATAATCATAAAACTTAATGAATTGTCATAATTATTGTCTGTATGCCTAAACAACGAAGGCAATTATCAGCATTTTTGACAATACTAATTCTTTTATTGCTATGACAGTATTGTCAAATGTAAACGCAGTGTTAAAATACAAGTTTGTAACAAGTGTAATTTATTTAATCTGGCATCATTTTACAGTCAGCTGGTGACAATTTTATTTATTTAGTGTGATTACACTGTACGTTTTTTCTCAATTTTATTTAGTAAATTAGAAAAAAAAAATTGATTTAAAATACCATAATCAATAGATTTTTAGTTGCGATCTCTCTCCCCTGTAAGGAAAACTGTATATAAATGTTGAGATAATTTCGCGTTTTATAAAATAACATTGATTTCTTTATCTCCCTGTAGCTGTAGTGCGTGTAGTAGAAAACGAAAAGCACTCCCTTCACCCATAAAACTGCTGTCTGATTGCCGAACAAAGTTCAGAAAAGTTTCCTTTGTTCATTAAAAGGTAAGTTTGACGGGAAATAACTTCCTTAAGATGACAGAAAAAGATGCGGCCAACAATTTTCGAAGTCCAGTAATGGCCGAACCCCTTTTTATGCCACCAACTACTGGTACTGGTGATATGGGTATATCGTCTAGTTTAGGAGCCGATACTATTCTAAGAACTCCTGCTGGCAATGTAAGATCCTTAGCACCACCTCAATTGCCGATGGCTCTTTTGTCGCAATACCCAACGAGTATGGGTACTTATGGAGGTGGTTATGGTGGCTATAACAGTAGCTTTGGTGGCTATGGAGGAGGATATGGTGGTTTAGGTTATGGCGGATATGCAGGTCAAGGTGCTTATGGAGGCTATGGCGGTGGTTATGGAAATTATAATCGCTTTGGCATGTCAGGCGGCGTAAATCCTATGGATCCTGAAGCTCGTTTTATACAACTAGCTGAGGCTAGTTCTCGACCAGCTTTTCAGAGCATAGAATCATTAGTATCGGCTATTGGGAATATAGCCTCAATGTTGGATTCCACTTTCTTTGCCTTAACCAGCTCATTTAGAGCTATACTTGGAGTAGCTGCCAACTTTGGCCGTCTAAGAGGAGTTTTTGCTCAATTTTGGTCGACATTTGCTATATTTCAGGGTTTATCATGGATCTATAGAAAGTAAGTTTCCAAAATGTTTGCATAAATATGAATATTAATTATTGCACTTTTAGGATTCTTTATTGGTTGCGTATTTCCAATTTAGATCCCTCTTCCGAGTCCTTTAAAAAAGCCTTCGCCGAAGCTATGAACGATAGTAAAATCCAACAGGGTTCTCCGAAACTGCCAAATAAAGGACAATCACCTTGGCCTGTGCTAGCTTTCCTTAGTTTCATTTTCACTGCTCCCTATTTGATTATGAAACTCTTGGGTACAGTAACTAATACAGCGCAGGAGGAAGGTAAGTTTTTAATTTAAGATTGCTTCGTCATTATCTTATGACGCGGTGAGTAAAAGATGAGATAAAATATATGATTTTTAAATGAGTTTAGTTAATTATAGGTATATAAAATATAAATGTTGTATAAATTAAAATTGAGAAAGTGAACATAAAATTCACGAAACGTCGGGGAAATATGTAATAAAACTCGTTTTTATTTACATAAAAACACTTTAGGCCTTGTTAGCTTGAAAATTATATACTTCTAAAGGACAATTCTACATGGCCAAAGATAAATTACCACCTATATAAAATCAATCCCGTTAAAATGTTTTTCTTTCTTTTATTCAGCTCGCAATGCCAGCAAATGGATACAACCTATAGAATCGGTAGCTCTTTACGATTTCCAAGCTAGAAATTCCACCGAGCTGACCATAAGAGCAGGACAGCACGTTATTATTGCTCCCAAAGAAATACAAAATACTTTAGGCCTACTAAATACCGGTTGGGCCATGGCTACCACAGATAGGCAGATGACTGGCTTAATACCCATCAATTATGTTAAATCACCACAACAAATAAGACATGAACAATTAGCAAAACAATCATTAAATGTTCCGCCAGACGGCTCACCAAATCATGTACCCATTACTGAGGTTGATAAACCCCAACCTAGTTTAATGCATTTATCAACCTCAGCTTTTGCAGCACCTCTTCCACAAATAAAAGAAGAACAAATCATTCCAGATTTTGAAATAGCACCACAACCTGTAGGACCACCCACTACCGAAAATTTTGCTACAAAAACGGGTTTTTAAAATTATACCAATGAAAAATGTTGTGGCGTGTGGCTTGTTATCCCTCAATCCAAGATTGCATATTTTAATCCAGGTGTCTTAATTTTATCATACAAATATCTATGATATTTACCAATTAAGTTTCTTGTTTCAAGCAAATTCTATTTAAATTTACCTATAAAAGACTTTCTTGATTGCTTTTACTTTTTCGCTTCTTAATAATGATTGCATTATTTTGCTGAAACATTGAAAAATAAATATATTTTATCTATAGTGTAAGGGTTACATATAAAATTCTATCAATTTCAATAGTATTGAGTAATATTTGTAAAAAAAAGAAACGAGGAGCAATTAGGATCTATTAATTTTTATAAAACAATTCTAGAAATAGCTTTAAAAAAATTATAAATCTCTTTTTAACTTTTAAATTGTTATTTTAAGTACATACATATAATAAAAAAAAATTATTAAAAAAAGATAGTTTGTTTTAAGTATAAACTCCATTTTCTAATTAAATAGTGTTCCCAATTACCATGAGAATACTTTTAACACCAATTCAGCTGAATATATTTGGTATTATTATTTTAATAGTTTTAAAACTAATTCAGCTAGCTGAATAAATAAGTTTTGTACTATGTAATGGAAATTGATCGTTTTGAAAACAATTGTTCTGAAATGGTGTAATAAATTTCCATTTATTGAGTCTATCGAAATTATTATACTACAAAACGCTGACCATAATGTAAGTACGAACAACGCAAACAAATTGAGCCACAAAAAGTTTTTGAAATGTTAATGAACAATTATTAAAACGAATTTTAAGATATGTATAACATTGAAATAAGCAGAACATTACAACTTTTTTTCGGTTTTAAATCGCGTCTTTTTGAAAATCGATTTCCATCACAGGGTGTATAACTTCACACAGGTAAACTTCAAACCAAGTACCATATTTAAGCCAGCTGGGCTATAGCTGAAAAAGATAAATATGATTAAGAAAACACTTCAACAAATAACAAATGCAAAACATGGGATATTCAGCTTGCTGAATTCCAATACAAATTATTTTTTGTTAAATTCAGCTATGAAAAACTTAGCATTTAAATGCAAAAATACGAAAAATTTTGATAAGTGTATATATACATATAAGCCAATCATCATAATTGACTTATTGATATTTGCGTTTTAAAATATTTTTTTTTATTAACCAGTTAAGAACACCCTCAAGTTAACAATTACAAGACTTGGTACTGAGACGTAAATATGTATGTTTAATAATTGAAGTATAAACTGGTTTATGAATAATAAATTATGAACAATTTCGAGAAATTTATTTTTCAACAAGCTAAATATTGTTATAGAAGTATTCCTATGGTCGATACTTTGAATTGTAGCGTCCCTAGTAAACAACGGAAAACGATGGAAAAGTATGTTATTATTTTTGCGATCATTTTATTTAATAGAACTAACTTATAATTTGGGGATTCACAAGGTGCTATAAAGTTATATGCGTGTATTCAAAATATACAAAAAATAAATTATTGAATTATGTAAAAACTCAACATATTCTTTAAAAAATTAAGAAAAAATATCTCCTATTACAATGCGAAATTAACACAATTTTAAATATTCAGCCTTATTACGGTTCTCAAAGTCGTACTCGAATTTTACATTTTTGTAATAGATAAATTTGGTCTATTATCTTTAACCCATTACAAAAGTGTCGAATTGGAGTATGATATCGACAACCATATTAATGTTGTTTTTAACCTTGTAAATCCCCTAATTTTTTCTTAAATTATCCCCAAAATTTTTAATTTTATATTGTTTGATTTATCCATTTAGTTTAATGTTGTACAACTACGTTTTGTATTGTTTTTAATTTTTATTAATTATTTGTATTTGTTTTTTCTAAACTAATTAAACTTAATTTAAGTTATTAAACTTTATATTTAGTTTTTGCTTGCTTATTATTAAAAATAAAAATATTATAGATTTACATTTAAGATGAATCATTAAATCTTTTGTCTTATAAATATTTTAGTTGCAACTATTTTTTTTCGTAATATAAACATTTGTTTTTATTAAAAAAAATATACATTTTATGTGTAATTTTTATTGGTTTGTTTTTAGTAAATGTTATTTAAATTAATTATTTTGTTTTTTAAGAATTATGAAAAATTAAATAAAAAACAATTTAAATTAAAAATAAATTGCGGTAATATTTTTTGTAATAAATAATATACAACATAAAAAAAATAAATTTCTATAGAAAATTTTTATGATACAAAAAATTCTTGAAATACCCTTCCGATTAAGCTGGAAAGACATAAGCTACACATCTACATATGTTTGTATATCTGCTTCCTACAAAATCATTCAACCCATCATAGAATAGTTCGCCCAGCCAGCAAAGCCTTTGGCCTTGCAATCTCGGACAATGACAGAATTAATTTTCAGATCCAGCATATCTCCGGAAAAAATTCGATAGAAAATTTTTTAATATAAAAAATTTCTATAGAAAACATTTTTTATAAAAAAAAAATCTATAGAAAATATTATTTATAAAAAAATCTCTGTAGAAAACATAAAATAAATTTTAAAAATAAAATCTATAGAAAATTTTCAAGATGAGAAAAATTTCTATAAAAAGTATGTTCTAAAAAAATTTTCTATAGAATATATTTTCTATAAAAGAATTTCTATAAAAAATATTTTCTATTTAAGAAAATATATGTATATGTAGTAATATTATCAATATAGAACATTCTTTCAATATAAAAAAATTTCTTTAGTAAATTTTTTTCATATAAAAAAATCTTCAATATAAAAAATATTATATAGAAAAAAATTTTTTATTGTAAAAAACTTCTATAGAAAAATTTTTCAATATAAAATATTTCTATAGAAAAAATTTTCAATATAAAAAATTTCTATTGAAAAAATTTTCAATATAAAAAATTTCTATAGAAACATTTTATAAAAAACATTATAGAATTTTTTTTTATATTAAAAAAAATTTTCTATGGATTTTTTTTTATATTACAAAAAATTCTATAGAAATATTTTTATATAGCAAAAAAAATCTATAATTTTTTTTTCAATATAAAAAAGAATTCTATAGAATTTTTTTTTCAATATAAAAAAAATTTAATTAACAACTAAAAATAATATACGAGGACATATAATATACATATTCGTATATATAGAATTTTTTTTCAATATAATAAAATTTCTATAGAAAATATTTTTCAATATAAAAAAATCTAACGATAATTTTTTTAATATAAAAAAATTCTATAGAAATTTTTTTCAATTAAAAAAAATCTATAAAAAATTTTTCTATATAAAAAATCTATAGAAACTTTTTCTATATAAAAAATCTAATGAAAATTTTTCTATATAGCAAAAATTTTCTATATAATTGTTTTCAATATAAAAAAATTTCTATAGAAAATGTATTCTTTAAAAAAAAAATTTCTATAGAAAATTCCAACAATTTATAAAGAAAGTTTAACATTATAAGAAATTTCTATAGAAATATTATAAAATATATGTATGTACATATAAAACCAATTTAAGAAGTTTCTGCAGAAAATTATTAACATATAAAAATTACTACAGAAAACGTTTACGTAATAAAAAAATTTTAAGATTTAGAAAATTCTGTGGATAATTTTTACGATTTAAAGCTTCTACAGAAAATTTTACAATGTTAATTTCAGTGTGGTAATTCCCATTCGAATTCTTTTCAGTCCAATCATCCACTGCTAACAAATGAAACCTTAAGAAACTGTATTACCGACTAGTTTTATATCGACGAGCGGCACTCGCATAGATTAGTCGTGACCTTAGAGCGCTATAAAAAATACCTAAGGATCCTCAACGCAACTTGGAATCGAATAACCATTGAAAAAGGCCGGTCATATGCAGTGCTCCCTGGCGAAATTAGTTTGGACTTTAATGCTGCTAAACAAAATCTTTAAAATTTTTGAATTTTTGGTTTTCATTTATTACATTTGTTTTTTTTTTTTGCAGCTAAAGTAATTGTTATGTATGTAGGTGAAAATTTTCTAAAGAGCTAACTTGTTCAGTTATCGTAATGAGCATAGACTCAGCCCTCCGAAGTTAACTTTAGAGAATTTGCCTATAAAATCGTAAAATTTTCAAATTTCATCGTGCGAACCATAAGAAATGTAAAGCTATTGAAGAAAAACAACCACACAAATCATACTATTAGATTAAAACTACAATTATTTATTAGAAAAGAAAAGAAAAAAAAAACAAAACAAACAAAATTTATCATTATAAAACAATGACAACCTTAAATTAAATAAAATCTAAAAAGAAAAATTAAAATAAAGTCTTTTTTGTGGTATTCAATTTTTATCATATTATTATAAACATTTTTTGTTTTTTTATTAATTCATAGAAATTCAAACAAAAATAAATTTAGAAACAATTTTAATTTAAAAATCCTTAGGCCACGTAAATGTCAAACCTGTATAAAACAAAATAAGGTTCCTCTTAGGATAATAAAAACAAAAGGTGAGGAGAGATTGAGAAGTAAAGAACCAAAATACGTTGCAGAGAAAGAAGTTCGGTAAAATATTAATTATTTAACTTACAACAAATTTAAATTAAAATTATTTAAATATACATCTATTATATTCATGTATATATTTTTTTGTAGTTATGCATATACATATATTAATTCATTTTCTTTAGTAAAAAATAGCATTATTATTCTTCAATAAAATAATAATAAAAAAAATATTTATATAAATAAACAACTAAATTTTTTCTTATTTTTTATGCAAACCTAGTAAGGCTGAAATGAAGGAGAAACTAAAAGTATCAGTGTCCGACGACAAATTACTCTCGTTGGCAGCAATAAGTGGCTGTTGAGAAGAGGGTTTGCTTTTTATTTTAGCTTCAACTGATACTTTGGTTTCTTCAATTATTTCATTTGTAGCTGTGGATGACAAAATTGCCAATGATGATGATAAAGATGAGGATAATGCAGATGACAAAGACATTGTGTCAGTTGGATTTTTTATTTTATTAGTTCCTAATGTTAATGCTGATGACGAATCCTTAAAAAACTTTTTTATATTTTCATTTCTATTCTTATTATTATTAAAATTTGTATTCTTTTTATTAAAATTTTGTATGTTTCCTTTCGTTTTTTGTAAGTTTTTATTATTTGTATAGTTACGAAGTGTAACGCCATTTACACCTCAATCAATATCACTGTGCTCTACAAATTCTTCATCATCATCGAGATCATTTGTTTTTATGATTACACCTCCGCCGCTGCTGCCACCACCACCACCTCCACTACTACTGCTAACCAGAGCATTGTGTGTTGTTGTGCTAAAACCGTGTTGCGAATTATCTTGACCTAATTCAATATACTCATACGAGTGCATTTCATCATCTGAGTCATAACTGATATCATTTGCCACCATTCCACTTCCATAAGCTGGAAAAAGGTTTTTGGTAAAAAACAAAGAATTAAATTAGATTTTTATTTTTTGAGTTTTACATAAATGAAGGAATGAATATCCGAAAAGCATATTTGCTTATTTATAACTTTTCGTACCTTCGATGTGTTTTTCGAAATTTGGTGGCACCAATGACTTGGCCCGTTCAATATCCTCATACGAACATTGACCCTTGTCCAGTCCTAGAAATATAAACACGTGTTTGTTAAAACAAAATTTTTGTATTTGTTTTTGTTTTAAATATAATTTTAAGAAAGAACGAACTCTGTCGGCATAGTGAAACAGGCCTTAATATCTTCGTATAATTCCAAAGAAGAATATTTTTCGAATATTCTTGAAATTAATTCGAGTCGACTTTTTCTTCATTTCATAAGCCTTTTCACAGACATTAAGGGTAAATATTATCATTAAACCTACCAAATAATAAACCCATTCGTTTAAGCACTTCGGCATCATCATGCATTTCAAATTTATCATCAAATTTGAAAATATACTCGGACCTGCAGAAAAAAAGAATAAGTTTATTGTGTACACTCAGTATTAGATGTTTCTTCTTCTTTGAATTTCTTAAATAATACCACTTACTTATCATTGGTGACACTGCAATTAATTTTTGTTGACTTGTGTGTATTAACAATTATAAAAGGTAATTGTATGGAGGAATTTGGTGTTGGTATAATGCCCTGTCTTTCCGCCTCCTTGTTTCGTTCGATTAAACTTTTAAAGGAAACTTGTTGCAGCAGCAATTCTCTCAGTTGTTGGCTTTTTTGTTTAATACGCAGCCGGCGCTCTTGATTATCTTTTTCCAATTGTGAGAATTCCTAAATAAATAAATTAAATGTGTTTTACGAAATCCAAAACCATTTTATTTAAAAAAAAAAACACTACCTCTACTGCATTTGAGGGTAAACCTATCCAGCGTATTTCTTTTTTATCTTTGGATATTATTTGCAAGGCCATTAAAACATTCAGGGCATCATACACTCGTCGCCTGATATTTTTTTGATCACAGTTCTTGTCAAAGGAATTATTTTGTATTTCTTCGGCCACCAACTCATCGGCCACTTCGTTGTATGTGGTGGTGCCTTTGACTTTAACCTTTTCGCATACTTTCAGGGAAAAGTGACGCAAACCTTTGCCCGTCTTTTCCTGTTTACGTTTTCTTTGGACGGCGGCTACTGAAGCGGCTGAAACATTTTGATGGCTGGCACTATGATTGCTATTACAAAAAAGCGGGAATCGAGAATCGAAAAGAAATTGCACATAAAAGCATTTTTAGTAAATTTTAAAAAATGTTTTCACTTGTATAATTACATTTTTGATTTTGAAGCTGTGGTTTTTGCTGTGTTCGTTAGAATTTGTGGTTTGTATTTGTAGCGTTCCTCTTCCTTTACAACAGTCTTACAAGTTTAAGACAATTTTATAATGTTGATATAAAGGAAAACAAAAGTTTTATTAATTTTCAAGTTTTTTCTAAAAAAAAAACCAGAACTCGCCAAAACTCCATTTTTCACAAGAGTGTTGTTTGCAATTTTATAAGAAATGTGCTCATTTCATTATTATTATCATTATCAAACTTACCGTGTGTGTTGTAAATTCATCAACTGGTTCATATTTTATTGCTGTGATATTTGTGTTGTTGGTATGTTGCTGTTGTTGTTGTTGTTGTCTTTGCTGCATATTGCTGCTATTGCTGCTGCCACTACTACTTTGCGGTGTGATAACAGTGTATGTGGTATCTAGGGATTAAAGAAAAAAAAAATAGAAAAACGAACATTTTAATTAATTATTAATTTAAATTTTTAGGAAAAATATGCATTAGTTATTGAAAATATTTTTCCACTTACTTTCTGTTGGTTGGATATTATAACTATTTTGTATTCTAACGAATTGAGGTTGATTTGTGTTCTGAAAGTAAAAAAAATTAACTGTTTTAGAGAAAATTTTATAATGGTTTAAAAATAGAGATAATTTATTTATTTATGAATAATTTTATATTTATTTGTCGAACTATTAAAAAAACATTGGTATAAATAATTACTACGCCCGGATTCATATCCCCAAATTCACTATAATTTCCTTTGAATTCAATACCAAAGTTTGACATCCTTCCTTGACATTTGTTTATTCAAATATAACGACACAACCAAAAAGTCTCTTTCCGGTGAACTATAAATTACAAACAAAACTCATAAGACGCTCATTTTAATTATTCAATTGAATTCATGTCCATTCATTGCACACGAGTAACGATGAGTGGACAATAATAAACACCAAAGTCCACAGAGTTTCCATAACCAAGTTTTAGTATGAGTAAAGTTGAAAATAATAACAATAAAATGGGATGGTGCTTTGGCACGAACACAGTTCGAGACATTTTATTTTTCATATTATTTATATAAAAGTTATACACAACTACTAAACAAAACAACGCACTGTTTCGATAGTTCGGTTGTATAGAGATTTCGGTTTAGTCGATCAGCCTATTGCGTTTATGATATGAACAAAGGTTTGCTCACTAAAAGTGAGCCCTGTTTGGGCCTTATATTACGAAATAAATAAATAAATAATAAATAAGTAAGCTAGTTTGCGCTCTAGTCTGACCACTTGCTCATGAGCTTGGATGAGGGTGCTCATGTAACTGTTTAATATTTTTATATTTATTTTTGGAAATAGAATATAAACAGCGGTTGAAATAGTAGTTTGCAACCTAATTTAAAAACGCCAAACACTGTTTCGAAACTGTCACGCATTTGTCATTTCAAGAATAGCTGTCGGAAAACTCACTAACAAACTAAAATGAAATCACAGAGCCTTATCACATGTCTACGTTGTTCAAAAACAATCGTGCACACATTTACTTTCTATTTTGTCAACGCCATATTGAGTTTTTTTTTGTCATTTTGAGTTTTAGTGACCCAGTAAACCACTGATTTTATCCTTCAATCCAGGGTCTAGAAATCCATAATACTTTAAGAAAGAAGCTTTATTTTTGGGTTTACAACCAAAGGTGGTAAACTGGAAAGAGAGAGACCTATATGCGTCCTGAAACCTTTCACTCATTACCTTGATGAAGCCAATGACATCTTCGAGTAGTTTGGACGGTGCGATGGCATAAAGCCCATCGGAAAATCTTTCACCTAGCCATTTAAGTCTGCAGTCTTATAATACCGGGCAAATTGCGTGCCACTGACACACAATGTGCTCTTCTTCCTCGCACATCCTAAAGAAATCTGATGTACTGGTAACCTATCTACTAGTTCTTGTAGTAATAGTGCAATGGATAGTGATTAAATTTACCCATGACTCTTACAACTTTCCTATCTAAACCCAGAAGGAGCTTATTTTTGGCAGCGTTCAGTTTAAGCCAAACTGCCCGTGAGACTCTGCAATCCTCCTCAACTTCACAAGATCGATTAGTTCTCCTTACTACCCAATCGGATAGAAGCCTATTGTAGTAGCAGCTTTACCGATTCTAGTCTAACTTAGTTTCCTTCAATTTTAAACTTGCGAGTTCAGTCAGCGAATTCGTTGCCTTTAACATTGCAATGACCCGGGGCCCAGCACAATCTAACCCTTGTCCGACAGCACATCGATAGCCTTTCTGAACTCGCGTACCAGCCTTGATTCGAAGCTGTGTCCTTTCAAGGCTTTAAGCGCCGCTTGGCTGTCCCTTCTAATACGTGCCCAGACACCGATTCATTGGCCTTCAGAACCGCCATGACCTCTGCCTGAAACACACTACATTCATATGTAGTGCGCCCTTATATTTGATGGCCTTATTGTTTTAGAGAAGGCAGTGCGGAAAAGAGGTTAACTTCTTTGCAAAGACCCAGAGATGTGCATCACGGGTGCCATGAAAAATATAAATCACGCGGCTTAAGGCCTTATTCGTAATGTACTACCCATTGAGGTTTTCGTAGCACAATTGGTGGCAAAAAGTTTCCTAATACTTAGTGAGGTTAGGATGAACAGACCACACAAGAAACTTGAATGAATTAGGTTTTAGGGGACTTAAAGCTGGGTCTCTGCCCTACAAGGTCACTGAAATTCATTTTTATAGAACTCCCCCAGTAGGATTCCGAAATAGGGACTTCTGGCCGGAATCCAATTTACTGTAAGAGGGGTGTGCAGTTTTTGCAAACTGCTTTAACTTCCTGGCCTCGATTCTAGCCACAGAATTAATTTTAATTTTTCCAGTTTAAGTTTTTCTCTTCAAAAAGCCTGGAACACTCCAACTCAATTCACCACACTGGCAATTTTATTTGCTACTAAGACTCAGCACACAGGGACGGATGTTGGTTGCAAACTCAAGTATTTAGCGATAGCTGAAATGCAAAACCACGTAACTGACAAATTTCAAAATTGGTTTTATAGGTGAAAGTGTAAAAACAGTTACTACAAGTGAATATTTAATTTAAAACATTTCTTCCTGTAAAACGATAAACGTGTTATTTACGTGATTTGGCATTTCTTCAAAGGCTGGGTGCTACTCGATGTGTTGAAACGAGCCAGAAGCGGAAAAAGAAGAAGTTCAAACTCTTGACCGAATCTGTGTGTGGTGATAAATAGAGAATTCTCCCGAGATTTTTTTTAATGATAAGTAATACTTTTGTACTCGTATGTCATTTGTCGGTATAACAAAATGTGAGGAAATGTGGGTATGCCCAGAATGTATAAATGTATTTCAATCATAGAATTTTACTAATGCATAGAGGTCAAAAATGCGGGAATTTAGAAATTACAAAAAAAAACTTATTAAACTAATCACCATTTGTGGATATGTGCCCATATTGCCGCCAACTGATGTAGCATAAACTGTAGATGAACCACCACCACCACCACCTAGAGGTTCTTGTTTAATCTCAACTTGTTTAAGAACTTTGTGAATTTTTCCTGCAAATAAAAAAGAAAACAAACAACAACAATTTTATTTATATTTTAGCAGTTAAAAATCCAAACTCGAAATAAAAAAAATATATTTTACTTTAAACAAATTAAAAAGTAAAAAATAATTAAAGTATTAAATTTAGACAAAGTCACTCACATACGATAAATAAAAGCTACACATGCACGCAAGAACAATCGAATATAAAAAATACAACAACTACAACAAAGATGTAAACACCTAAAATGAATGAATTCTTCAAGGAAAACAATTTACTCACTCTTTTTACTACAACAATAGTAACAACTACAATCAGGGTTGGTTAAATGAAATTTACAAATTGTACCAACCGGGTTCGAAAGTTGCACTTTTTGCATTCAAAATGTACTAAATACATATATTTGTTATAAATTTTCTTTTAACGTTTTTATTTTAGTAATAATGACACAATTAAAACGCGTGCTGTTGAAATTTGTCCGAGTTAAAGGAAAAGCAAGTTTTACGAAGAAAAATTGCAGTCTAAACGGGGCCCATATTAATAATCACATTTTTAACTTAAAAAAACTATCTGTTTATACTAAAAAAAAGTATTTACAAAAGAAAAAAAAGTTGCTATTATAATTGAAAATTTATTATAAATTATTGTTTGTCGTATCTCGAAATATGTAACAGTCTGGCACACGGTGGAGGGAGCAAAAATAGCGTTTCTTAAATTGTGCATATCAGGTGTTTTAGTGAGATACCAAGACAGCGAACATATATTTGTAAAACATTCCTCTTTAATCTTTTCCTAATAACCCATACACATTTAACCTTAGCAACGCCTGCTTCCCTCTTTCTTACGCTTTGTTAACTATCTATCTAAGACTGATATTTATTTTTTCCAGTATCTTAGTTGCATGAAAATTATAGATATCGATAACTGTAGTTTGACAGTTGGGAATGTCAAATTGTTTTGATATTTATCAGTAAGATTTGGCAAGACATCATGAATCGTTTAATGATATAAAAACGCTTCCAAATTGAGATATTACCTTTAAATAAATAATCTGTTCGCGAAGTTCATAGAGCACTTCGTCCATTTTGTTTTTATGATGAAGCTTATTTCTGGTTAAGTTGATCGAAACCAATTCTCAGTCCGTAAACAAATCAACATCACATCCATTAAAACTGACTGTTTGGTGCGGCTTACTCGCTGGCTGCATCATCGGTCCTTATTTCTTTCGAAAAGAGCAATGAGCTGCCTTTGTTTTGTTCACAACTTTATTTACAGAAGTGGTCCTGGAAGCAAAAATTGAACTCAATATTGACGCCATTTATTGGGAAAAGTAGTCAAAAGTGGGACTGATCGAATGGACCATATAACTCGTAGCTGCGGTGGATATATTTACTGCATATATTTACTGCATATCTATATAAATAAAATCAAATGTTGGTTGTTGGTAATCGCAGCACCGATTTGGCCAATTTTTTTTAATCTTCATTATAACCCAACTTAGGTTTTTACGGAAAGAAAAATTTACCACGCCTACTTTTATAAAGTCTGAGTTTAGACACGGAAACAATTGCAAAATAAATATTTAGTTTGGTAACATATTACGGGTGGGGAAGAGAGTATCGTTTTTGTGTTCGGCACTGGGCGTAACGCTTTGTTGACATTTGTGTTTTTTTTTATTATTATTTGCTTCAATAATAAAAAAAAATTTTCCGACAAAATATTCCTTCGTTTGAACGCAAATGAAAAAACATAAGAGAATTCAAAATGTTTTTTTTTTTTTCAAATGTTCGCCCGTCTAAACTGGGTCTTAGTAGCTTAAGAACTATAATAGGTAGATGTTTGAATTTTGCACCAGTAACCCCTAAAACACAGGCTGGATTGGAATAGTGGACGTGTTGTCTCCCTCAAAGTGAACAATTATTATCGTCTACCTGGAGAACTGCAATATGTAGAGTATTAAAAATTTGCAGAAGTAACCTTCATACTAATGTGCATAGTCTAACAAAATACAGGCGGGATTGGTACGGTGGGCGTGGTATCTCCTATACAAAGTGAAAAATTATTATATTACATATAGGTAGAGGGTTGCACAAGTAACCCTCATACTAATGTGCATAATCTAGTAACATACAGACTGGATTTGGAAACTGGATTATAAACTGAAACAGTAAGAATAGAATTCGTTTTCGAGTTAAAGGTTAACCATACTTTTCTCCCAAGTGTTTATTGTATTTTTTGTGGATGGGTGTAGCGAAGAGCACCGTGAATAGCTAGTCAAATTTAAAAAAAAAATCCCATGCAATTATTCACTAGAATATCATAAAAAAAGTTCATTCCAACAAAATTGTTGTCTTGTATTATCATTTTAAGTAGTCATGTAGCTTAAAAAAAAACACCCTATATATCATTAAACTGGGAAAAAATTTAAATGTACCAAGTTTGTATGAATTGAAAAACTAGTACAATTCTATTAACTTTTACCATCCCTGACTACAACACAAAAGAAAAACAAAAAAAGAGAAACAGAGTTACCGTTGTTAAAACAGAGTAGGAATTTGTCAGGCATGCAAACTCTAGAAACGGCTACAAGCAAAAGGCTATGGTTTAAGGCTAAATTAGGTCATACATTTTGGAGAAGAGGCTAAAATGTGAACTCTTTACTTGTTTGAACTTTTAACAACAAACATTTTACACATAATAACTTAATGGAACTTATTACGAGAAGATGTACTGATATTTTCTTATTTATACGTTTCTTGACACTTAATTTCCATTTAAGTACACACGTAAAATTAATGTGAACTATATAAAGATATATACATTTTTTAAACACAATTAAAATTGGTTCGTTAAAATCGGTTGGACAGTTTTGGAGATCGACATGTATATACTCAGCAACAAATTATTTGTATACACTAATTGACAATTTCTTTTACTTAAAAATAAAATAAAACTTAAAACAATTCTCTGTTCTGTTTTATTTTTTACACTTTTTAGTAAAAATCCCCTTATTGTTACCATTTTTTAAAATTTAGCAACGGTAACCCAGATAACAAAACAGCGTTGAAAATAAGTAACAAAAAAAATTAAAGAAAGCAGCAACAAACAAATCATAAAATACAGTAGCGGCCAAAAGAAACGAACATTGCATTTAGGGCTTTCAAGGGTTTATTTAACTAGGTACATATTGAAATTATACACAAGTCTTTATAGGCTGATAATAGAAATGAGATATGAATTATCATACCATTTTCTTATTACATCGAAATATTTTTCAGTTGTATTTTAAAAAGAAATAAGAATTTTTATAAAAATATTATTGACAAAAATGTACAGGAGAACCCTAGGGTTTCAGAAAATCTAGGTTAGGTATAATGAATTCGTGGGATTTATTCTTTTAGAATGGACATCAATGACACAATGCCACCAGCATTCGAGGGATTATCACCAGACTTGTAGTCTTTTTGCAATCGTACTTAGGACATAGAAGCCTTGAAATCGTACATATGACATTGGAATGTCTCGCCATATCGACTAGAGAAGTCCGGTATTCGAGAACAATTCTGAAAGATAAGCAGTCATCCAATAAAATATTTATAGGTATTTGTGGTGGTACATTAAACAGATTAAATAACGCTGCATTGATTCTACAGCTTAGTTGGGAATCAAAGGATGAATAGGCCTTCAGTGTCTGACTGTCAAACGTCTGTATAAACAGCGATTATGTAAATGCGCCATCAAGATTGATGTGCCCGATATTGATACTTCTTACTTTTGTCGGGCATAGGTGCGGCCGGTCAATATTCATGGGAAGTAAGTGTAACATAGCAAAAAGCGCATTCGAAGACGGCAATTAGCACCCGTAATCGTCAAGCTAAATTCCGTAGTATTTTTTTTTAACTTAACTGCAATAGTAGCCGTTTTGCCCAGTGTGGACCACACACGTTAATATGGCGTGATGAAAAACTGGTAGGTATATTAGTGACCCAGTTTTTCCCTATAGCTTCCTCCTTCAGAGTCTAGGATAACACCTTTATACATATTTTGCCCTCTCAGATGACTAAGTTCGTTACGCTAAGACGCAATGATCGAGAAAAAATTTTGTTTATTTTAATTGCAAATTTGTACCTCCACTGTATTTACTAGAATGGTAGAATGGTACCAATTATAATAATGCTACATACTTTTAAATCTTGTATATAAAATATGTACATAAGTATCTTTTTTAGAGAGACATGAATCTCATGAATTTTTGGTAGGCAATACTTTGATTAAACTGCAATAACAAGTAAAATATTTGTTTGATTCAATAACATTTTTAGAAAACTTGAAAAGAGAAAAAACGACAACAATTTTTCCACCAAAATTATCATCCTTATGACAGTTTTAAGTTTATTTTTATTCGTTTAATATTAGGGTTGCCTTTTAAGTGAACAAAAGAGAGACGGAAACGAATATAAACGCTTAACGAAGTATGTACCTAGTAAGGAATTTCGATATCTGTTTTTTTCTTTCAATAGTTTTGTAACAATTTCTAAGTAAATTTTGTTTTATAAACAGCTCTGTTGATAACGAAATTTCTTCTCTCAAAGAACTTTTGCTAGCAACAAAGTAGTGGTTATGATACTAATAAATGAATAAAACAACTGTCAGAATTAGTAGGAAAATTCAAATATTCCAAGACACTTCAGCTAAGTGGAAACCCTTAAGCGCTTTCTTTTAAACTATTTGTTTTTAAGTCCGGGGAAATATTTATTTACTCTAAAAGAAGAGAAGATTTTAGAACACCCGTTCGTGATCCTTAATCCTCCTAAGTAATAATTAACGTACAAGTACATGTTTTAAAATTTTACCGTTTTTTTTGCTCCAAAGAATTTTCTATTTTAAATTTATCAAGCTCTAAAATATAACAGCAAATGTGCGCATATGTATACTTATATACAAAAACTTTCTACCAAATTTCCACATTTTCTACTTCAATAATTTTAAATGAATACATTGCCTTATTAACTTAAAGTAACATTTATATAAAATTATATTGATTAACTTTTAATATTACCTTTCTGCTCTAAATGAATTTCTTAGTTTGTGAAGATGCTAAACTTTAGAAATTCTTTGGCATTTATAATATTTGTGTTATCAAAAAAAAAATAAAAATAAAAAAACATCATTGAAACTCTTATTTTGCAAAAAAAAAAAAAAATGTGGGCAACAATTTTTTTTCTTTCGTTCCATTTTATTATAAATTTCTAAAAATATTCTTGGTTTTGTTGCAATAATACTTGCAGACGATTTAATAGAACAAACACATCTTCTGTATTTAATATTCAATTCTTATAATAAAGAAAATGAAACACAATAAAAGCAAATGAAACAAATTAATGTAAAAAAAAAAAAAAAATCTTGATAAAAAAGAATGAAAAGCACTGTAATATAAAATATATAAATCTATAATATATTGTAATACGAAAAACAATTAATTATTTATCAGATTAATACAGTTCCCACGTTCACGAACGTGAATGCGTTTTCATAGTGACGCAAAATGACGTGAAAGCTATTCAGTTATTACAAATAATAGCTGAATAGCATGCATGCCTTTTTTAGCTTCCTGATATGTTTAGCGTCCGCGAACTTGTTAAAAACAATGTATTCCAAGTTTATGCATTGAGCTAGTTCTAGATAGAACTAAACGAATCTGAAAAGATTTCAAGGGCCATGTAGCTCATACTGTACATTACAGCATAAACATGCTTTTAGGTTTGTCTAGAAAATTTCTTATGGTCTCTATAAGGATCAGTAGAAGCTGAACTGATCCATTGCCGAGATTGCAAGGCCAAATACTCCCTTAGCTAAGCAAAAATTTTCATGATGGTATGGGCGATATTGGAAGATGTA
The DNA here is from genome assembly GCA_949628195.1 of Phasia obesa. Classification (NCBI taxonomy): domain Eukaryota; kingdom Metazoa; phylum Arthropoda; class Insecta; order Diptera; family Tachinidae; genus Phasia; species Phasia obesa. The sequence continues at coordinate 12,601,958 of OX451219.1, forward strand.
GGCTTGATGACTAGGTCGGATTAATAGCTTTCAGGGAATCACAGCACAAGAATTCAAGGACAGATGGTGCTTTATACTTAACAGCTACCGGGAGAGAATAGTTTCTAGCTCTTTGAACCGTTGCACATCCTCATCAAAGGGACCTCATGATACCGTGCATTTATATTGTTATGCTAACAGGCCAACAGATTTGCGCCCCATTCACCTATGACTAAGATCGACTTAAATGTCACAATTTCTCCAGCTAAAAGTTCCATCCACGTGACCCCTATTACCAGTAGTTAATAGTTATAAATTAAATCTTTTCAAGAAATAACAACAGCAATATCTAAGTTGAGATTTCGAGATATTCTAGTACTATTCTTCTTAACCTCTGTGATAACGGTGGAGCCCCCGAGAATACCAACATTCTCTAAATATAAACCTTACTCCCGTCTAAATTAGACATAAAATGATAAACAATAACACTAAAAACATGTTAGTGATAAGTGTAGACTGCCCATGTTAATGTTTTTAGTTTATTACAGCGACATCTGTTGAGCAACCCTACTATTACTATCTGCAGTACAATAAGCTTTCAAACCAAGGATAAGCTAAAATGAACATCGGGGAATACTGCTGACATCCGCGCAATCTGTTCGGAAGACCTGTTGGAAAAGTACAACGAGGAAGGTAGATAAGAAAAATATGCTTCCGGGAAGCTTATGTGAGTTGATAATCATCCTCGAGATATGTACATACTTTGATCTATCTTAAAATATTTTATATTTCAGATGTTTTACAGCAGAAGGGAGCGATTGAATTTCAAAAAAGCGTTCGAATGGCATCATTGAGCGAAAAAATCATAGTTAAATATGTAAAATTAAATAAATTAAATAAATATAAATATGTATGAACTAATTTAAAATTGTATTTTGTATTGTTGAATCTGATTCAGCATTAATTTTGCCTAGGGGTTTATTCATCCAGCTTGAGTAGTCATAGATGATTAATTTTTAAATCATAGTAGATCACACGTACACAAATTTTTCCCTCATTTTTGTCATATACCCTTAATAAATAGAAAGAAAACGCAGTGAGAAAAAAGCTCTCATCAGTACACTCAATTCATTGCTCAATTGACGGGACCTACGTAGCGAACTATAACAATATGAACAAATTAATTCCCTTGCTCGGCTGGCGTCATGTTTATGTTTTGTTCAATTTAATGGCTATTGAAGGTGGTCTCTTCATATGCACTTTATAGATTTTTGAACACCTTACCGATTTTCAAAAAGGTCCAGGAAAACCACGATTTTAGAATGCGACGTTGTGTGTACCTGGACTTCCAGTTTTTTTTTGTGATTTATTTCAAAACATGCTTGAAATTTAGCTCGCCCTCAAGTTAACAATATAGCCCATTGGCGAATTTCTTAAATATAGCCGGCTCAGAATTGGACGACCAATTCAATACTCGACTAGAATGCACCATACCAAGAACTCTTAAATTCAAGCCTAAACACGTCAAATACAATGCCAAAGCTCCAGTTCTTTTATGAAATATTTTATTTAATAACATTTAAACTCACAAGTGTGAAATTGTTATTTCAATGATTCTATACTTTCAAAGTTCTGTACTCCTTAAGTCTCGGCTGTAAAAATATGGCGGCTTAAAAGATACAACAAACTAACAGAGAAGAAAACGAAAAAATATTAAAAAGGGGGATGATGGGATGTTGCAAATAAACTAATAAAGTGAATCTCTTAAATACTATAGACCACATGCGTAGTTAACTTTATATAAGCTAAATAAATTTCAACTTATCATGCTTAAAAACTTACCATTTTCATCCTGAAAGAAATAATTTATTTCACCTGTCGTAGTGGCAGAGGCTGCAGTAGCAGTAGATGAATGCGCCATTTTCCTTAATTTATTATTAAGTATGAAAATTATGAAAAACTTCTTTAAAACCGGGACGATATTTCTAAAAACAATAATAAATTAATTGAAGTTTACACACAGACATAATGGCAAGCAGAAAGTGTAAAGCGAGTCAAATAAGTTAGAAGGAATAAAATTATTAAAATATTGCAATAACAATTTGTAGTAAGCAAAATTTTTTCGTTAACAATTTTAATAAAAAGACTGTTACAAACTTTAATGATTTTTTAGTGTTAATTATGATGACGTTTTATCTCTTAAATTCTTTATTCAAAAAGCATTTTGAGGTCGCTTTTCAACAGTTTTACCGAAATACTTAAAATATAATTACACGTTTTTTATCTACTTTTAATATTAGCTAGCCACAACCATTATTTTCTTATCTTTTTCACACAAGCACTTCTTTTTTTAGTCAAATCAAATAACTGCGAAGAAAATTTGTCTTACATTTTTTGCAGTGTTTCTTTCACCAAAATTATTAAAATTGCTTTATTTTCAGTTGTTTCTTTTATATATTACGGCATAGTTTCTTAAAATTATGTGAAGAGTTTAAGCATGAGGCACTACTCTACTTTTCATTTAAAATTTGTTAGGTTTTAAATAAGAAAGATTCACTTTTTTCTATAAGCAAAATGGCGAGAAAAGGAATTTTCAATTCCAGCGTTTACAAACTTTTTTTCCTTTTCTACAGCACACACACCGAAAAAGTAAGATTTTTCAAAGGCGTTTTTCTACCCCTTTTACTAAACCGATTTTTATCATTTTTGCACCAAAAAATTCGGAAAAATTGAAATTTTCAGATAGTGTATTTTTTATGGAAATCGGACAGGTTTAAGACCATGAAAAGAGGTACTGAAATTTTCTTAGAATTTACCAAATGCGTCGTGTTGGACTAAAATGAGCGAGCAAATGACCCGAATGTGGCTCAGCTGATTTACCGCGCGCCAAACAGGCATCGTTAGGTGGTGTTAATGTGTGCTAATAATCGTATATTTAAAAGCGCATATGGCATTTGCATTAAATTTTATAATTAAAAGCTAAAAATTATAACAAAAATACAGCAGGTAAAAAGAAAAATATTATATTTAATTAAAATAAAATAAATATTTTAAAATAGGTATGAAATTTATTTAAATATTATAATTATTTTACTCTTTCATTTCATTGACTAGACGTAAAACTGCTTAAAAACGTTAAAAAGTCAACATTGTTTTTTTGTTTTCCCTATTGTTTACTGACATTTATCATTTGACGTTTTATTGCGTTATCAGTGTTGCGTTTTTGACTCACAATATTGCCGGATGATCAACCTTTGCTCAGCTAACATTAATACATATATAACCAAGTGTCTATACCTGATATAAATTAGTCATGAAAAAAAAGTAAAATCATGACCAAATTTTATTTCGTTTAGACTTTTAGTGTTATTGCAACGTTACGAAAATTGTTTCTAGCTTCCAACTTAGACAACTTTGTCTTGACAATAAACGTCTATTAGTTGTTATTTTATTGCGATATATTTTTCAATTACCATACGTATTTATTAATTTTTCGGTTGGTAACTCTACATATGTATGAATTTGTACTTCGTGTTAAATTGAAAATATTCAGTAAAATTATTTAATTTTAAAATTTATTAAGACAAAAACCAAAAAAGTTATCTAAGCCTAAAATGGGAACCTACATATGTTCTCTTTGTGTCTTCTTAGTTATGTTTTTGTACCTAACAGTAAATCTTGACAAGCCATTGATTCGTTCTACCAATGAAGAATTTCATGTACCCATATTAAAAGACCATCGACTTCTATGTCATGTTCTTGTTTAAATATCATTTTTAAAATATTTGCATTTATATCATAAAGAACGTCAAATTTATATCTCATAAGATGATGAAAATTCATCTAATTTAGACTTCCTTATTAATAGTATAGCAGCTTATTGATACCAATTGATATACATACATTTATATTAATAAAAAATGAGATTTATTCTGCCGGCATTATATTCAAATTCATCTTAAGTGGGCACCTTGTTAAGAGATACCTCTCAACGTTGTTGTTTAAAGGCTTGTTTTAAAAAATATTCCACAAAAAAAATTTACAAAAAATTCGACATGAAATAATACCCATTTGCTTTATTTCACAGGTTTAGCCTGGTACTCTGTTCAGTTTCTCATGCGGAATACTGTTAAACTACATACATAAATAATTTGTATGAAAAAGTCATGAAAAAATATTGCAGAAGTTTTTAGTGTCGAAAGACATGAAATGTTACTGGCAACAATTTATCTAAACTGTGAAATAAAGCAAATGAGCATTATTTGATGTGGAATTTTTTGTAATATTTTTTTTGTGGAAATTTTTTTAAAACAATGTGGTATATTTAAAAGCAATAAAATCGTAAAATTCTTCCAAATCGCGAGATAAGCCTGGTACTCGGTTCAGTTTTTTATATGAAGACCAAGTTAAAACAGGAATTTAGCACCAAATCTTCACTAGCCCATGATTTAGAAAAGACTTAAATATAACAGCGGCAAAGCAACGGTATTATATTGTTCATGTTGTTATAGGAGGCGTATATATGTTATGTTCATATTCAGTTTTTCCATTATTTTCTGCCTTTCATCAATGTTGTTTGAATACTTATAGAAAAGCACAGAGTATTAGAACGGTTGAGCAATATATGTATGTCGCTTTTTTAAAAATAAAACTAAAACGACATTATCGTGTTATAAAAGAGCTTTTATAAAAATGTTTGAACAACCATGTTAAAACATAAAAAAAACATTAACATGATGTTAGTGTTAATGTTATTCATATGTAAAATATGAACAAATGCTAGTCCTTATCCCACACGATGGACTCTGTACCATGATGGATTCAGTATTGTAAATTTTTTGTAAGTTTTTTTTTTTTGTAAGGGCTCCTATTGATACGGAGCCCTTAAGAAGACACTAGTTCAATATTTTTAAAGGTTCAAACGATGCGATTAAGAAGCAACTTTATATATGATACACTTTCATTTCCGATATAATTATTTTAAGAAATAAATATGTACGTCAAACTACATATGTATAAAAAACAGATTTTTTTCTTTTCTCAAATAGGTTTGACGTTTTTTCGGTGTAGTATCTTCATAAACACAAAGGTGTTGTTAGGGCCAATTTTTGATTTCGTATTTATCTTTAATGAAATTTGGATGACCGTTCATAAGCATTTAAAGTCCAGTTAAGTTCTACACATGGCCGTAAATGAAAAAATGTGTGGCCATTTTTAGTATTTCTATTATTTTACATAAATTAATTAAAATATATATTCCTTTCTATAAAAATATTAATATTATGTGTATTTCAACAATTTTGTTTTTTTACACATTTTTTTATGTTATTTTTATTTTTTGTCTGCAAAAACATCAACATTTTTTTATGTAACAAACAATTAAGTAAGAATATTTAAATAAAACTGAAAAATTAATACTGTATTTAAAAACAACTTCAAATTAAATTAAAATTTATTAAATTCGTATTTAAATATGAAGTCAAAAACTGGCCACAACTTTTAGAGTCATAAATGAAAAGAAAATGTTCCTAACAAAATGTGAAACAAACAGCGTAATTTTTTCTGATCAAATTCTAGAAAAGTTTGCGTAGGGTCTACAACTGAAATTAACTCTGATATAATATGTTAGAGATCACTGGCAAAATAAGGGAACTAAATTACCACGCAATAGTAACACATATGATGTCTAATATATTAAATTTGATTTTATATACATACATATTTGTCTTAACACATCATCTTCACGAGCCATAGTTTTGTTTGCACATGAACAAAACTAGGCAGAATAGGGAATAAAATTTGTTTATTTTCTTCTGTGGAGAAATCGTATCGATATGCATGTTCTGTCTAAGCTAAGGCAAAAGTTAAACTTCATACAAAAAAAACCTTATTAAAAATGTTTTTTTTTTATATATGAAGTTTGACTTTTTTTAAGACATTAACATTTCTTAACACAAGTCTAATAGAGACAGCGGGTTACGGTTTTATTGTTTTTTATATATATCACATTGTTTTATAAACGTTAGCAAAAGCTGTTTTTTGAAAAATTCAACATGAAATAAATGCCCATTTGCTCTATTTCACAGCTTTGAAAAATGTTGCCAGAAACATTTCAATATTTTTCCACAGTAAAAACAGAGTACTACTTCTGAAACATGTTTGCATATCTTTTTAATAAAATTTTTTATGTATGTTTGTATGTAGTTTGACAGCATTCCGCATGAAAAACTAACCGGAGTACCAGGCTTAATGGTTGAACAAATCAATGTCTAGTCAAGACGTAGTGTATGCTTTGATGGTATTCTAGTGTTAACATCTTAATTTACACTTGTTTATAACAACTCTGATTTACTTTGTTCTGACAATTAGGAAAAAAAAAGAAAATCGTGCAAACCGAAAAGGCAAAATAAAAATTGCGAAAATAAAAGAAAAATATTTTAAATAATAATTTAATAGAGTATTTTAACCAAAACGGATAGCACTACTGTAGAAGACATGAAACCTACACTTGCCGCTGATGAAATGTTTCCCGAAGGTGCTGGTTATATGGACATGGAAGAGGTAAGTTCAGTTGTCAATATTTGAAGAAAGATAACTGCTTGTGGAATTCTGGAATATTGTACATGCATGTAAATACAAAATAAATAAAATCTGAATATAAAACATGTTTAGAAAAGAGGGAACAAACCTTTTTTGTAGTTGTCCCAACTGCATTATCCATAAAATTATAATGTTTGAGCTTTCGCAATTTATTCTGACGTTTGATGTGAAACTGAGTGCCAAAATTGTACTTGGAGGAAAATTTAAAAATTTAATTTTTAATTTTTCTTTATCTCTTTATAATTAAGAACTTAAGCCTAAATAATTAATTTATTTATTTTTAAATTAAATTTAAAAAATTTTTAAGTTAAATTTTAAAAATTAAATGCAGCATCTTGGATTTTAAAAAACTTTCTAAATTGTTTACAGGGTTAGCTTCCAGTTGGCCGCATTATGTAATTTGGCTTTCCTTAGTTACCAATTAAATACAAATTTAATACCATTTGCATTTGTTTAAATTTTTTTCTACTAACAGATACTCTTTGGGTTTATGATATTTAAATTATGAAATTCCCACTTAATCTCGAAATCGATTGATTTACTTAGTACCTATTCGGTAAATTTCTCTTTTTGGAAATAACTCGATTTTAAAAATGAGTCTTTTTGCATAAGGGTGTATCTTTAAGTTCCCTCGCGATAAACATTTTTAAAATATGTTTCGACCAGTTGGAACGGGAGATAAATAAATATTGATAACCTTTTAATTTAAAAATTTTATATTATTTTCCAGTCCGGCAGTTCATCAGCTATTTTGATGGATTTGGCCAGCAACGAAAAACATGTTCATGCCGATTTTTACAACGATTTTGATGATCTCTTTGATGATGGCGATGATGATATTTTAAATCTTACTTCCGACAGTACTGCTTAAATAAAATTCAAAAAAGAAAACAAGAATTGTCGTTTTTTTATATTTTAATTTTTCTTTTCTTTCTTTTTTTATTTACTTATATTATACAAGAATGTTTGTTTTTACTTTGTAGGCTAAATTAAAAATAGTCTTTTTTTCTATACACATTTATAAAATTATTTAATTTAAAAATGAAAACACAATAAACTTAAGCAAGACTAGCACCTTTACAATAATAAAATAAACAAATACGGTGACTATAAAATTTAGATTAAACAAAAAAGGAAAATTTAATAAAAACTAAAATCTCAGGTTTAGAAAATAATTAACTACTACAAAAGGTTATAAATATTGCATTTCTTTACTTGTTTAGGGCTTACAGTTTAAAAATGTTTAATAAAAAAGAAATTAAATTGTGTTATACAAAAAACAGTGATAAGTCCAAGGCTTCTTTTGTTTATACTTAAATTACTAATGCTTTTTATACTGTTTTTATTTATAAATTATTTTTTAATTAAATAGTAAGTTAAGAATTACACTGGAATTCTTGTGATTCATGGGGGGTTTTCTTTGCCAAAAGTTTTTTGGTGAGTTATGTTTGTGGCATGATAAATATTGTTTTCATTTTTATGTTTTCCTTTTATAGATAAAAAGCTTTTTAAATTAATTTAAAAAATACTTTAAAAGCTTAAAAACTAAAACAATAAATTAACCATCTAAAGGAGGCCCTAAATACACCATGGAGACCTCCGTATTACCATAAACCGCTGATACTGTAGGATATAGTTTCTTATCCGGTAAACCTGTAATTAAAAAAGAAAAGGTAAGTTTTCTAATTTCCGAAATATATCGGCTTACAAACCTCTAAATGCAACACCTAAAAATTCATAGTTTTTCTCAAATGATAATGTATTATCATCGCAGTCTAGTATAACGCGTATTCTTTCACCCACCTATATTAAAAAAAAAGAAAAGTTAATTTTCATTTGATACCCAGTTATTGTGTTAATCTTACCTGATATTTGGGTGCATTATTTAATAATGGATAACTGCCTTGTGCATCTCCATTATGCAATAAATGATTTTCTACTAAATTCCAACCCCAACTTTGATCATCTGATCCCAATAAGGCCACATAACCATGACATTGTAGTGCTGCCTCTTTTGTTGAGATACCAACAACAGCCACTGTACCCAATGGTCCTTCCCATATCACCTCCCAAGTATGTCGTCCTTGACGAAAACCTATTTTACCTCGTGCTGCATCTGTACTTTGAGCCACAGGATTTCTGAAATATGTTTAAGAGTACTTTATTAAAATCGGGTTATGCGAACAATAGAGTTCTGTGTTCAGGAGAATGCTGCCTAAATAAGGCTTGTGATCTTCACTACAGCATAGGAATAAAAAGTTATCAATCAAACTATTAGGATAAACTACAGGTAAACAACCTTTTTGCAAATTAAAAAAATTTAATTTAATTTCTCGCAAAAGAAAATACGAAACCAAAATTACTCGAATGGGCAATGACAGGCTGCAGTGGATATAGAGGAAGCCTCACGATCCGTTAATATTACTTGTTTTTCAACCAACGGTTAAGTACTGTGGGGGTAGCATAATGATGTGCTAACGTAAGAGAATACAGGGAGTGGGAAAGTATATATAGAGGCAGAGTTTTTATAGGAGCTTAGATATGTGTAATAAAAAATTGGGTGGAAGTCTCAAAAAATAAGCAAACAAAAGCTGAAAGATTATTTCGTAGTCTGTATTGAGTATTTCTTTATTTAATTTGTACTTACCTATGTAACGTAAAACCATTTGGTTTAATATATACATTCCTAGAGCAATCATTTGGATTCCAGGCATGATAAAATGCTCTTAATTTCATTTTATATGTGGGCACCGTTGAAAGTAGGTCTGATTTTAAAGCTTCTTCGGGTAGTTTTCGTATACAATATGTACGCCAAACATCACTATTCTCATCGTCTAGATAATTTTTCCAACTTCGACATACCAAAGCACAATTCCTAAGATCACGCAAATCCAAATATGAAAATATCACTTCCAATACATTATAATTGATCATTGAGGCTATTAAGTCTACCATGTTGAATTAATGATATTTATACAGCCTTAAAATTAACTTTGCAGCGTACCCAACAGATGAGACAAAACAGCAGCGCCTTTAAACGTTGACAGTTTTGTCTACCTACACCTTCTCTAAACAAAACAACAATAGAAGTGTACCACCTCTTTTGCACTTGAACACGAAATTCCTTTGTAAGACAGCAAGCAATTCAATAAATGACAATGCAATGGCTTCAAGTGATTTTTTATACGTTTTTTTTCGTGTTTTAATTTATAATAACTGACGTCTACCCCCTTTTTACTTCAAACTCCATTATTTCACTAGATTTTAACCAGCAACAGCAGTAATTTGGGGGTGGGTTCAGTGGCCGTTTCGTCGCCACACTCGAACGTATTATCAATTATTTTATATTTTTATCCTATTGTTAAATTGTTTTTCTGCCGAAATTACATATTAATTGATTTTTTATATTTATTCACCTTATTATCCCGACAAAAAACAATGTAAATATTTTGTAAAATCTTAAACGGCAAAACGTGTCGTATGAGTAGCAGAGTTCTTAACTAAATGAAAATCAATGACAGCATTGACACTTTGTAGCAACAGGGTGTTTCGCATACAATTTTGTTAACACTGCCAATACAAAAGAATTTTGTTAACACGAGCCATTATTTGCTTGCATATGAACAAAACGTCAGCAGAATAGTGAACAAAATTTTTTTAAAGTTTTACATTTTAAATATCAAATTTTCCTTGTGAAATATTAAATGTTGCATAACATTTTCGACAAATTAGAACTATTTGATTGTTTACATTTATTTCCAGTTGCTAGACTGTCAAAATAGCATTATCGATAACTATATGGTAACTGAAGAAAGTTGCCTTACTTTAATATGTCTTAACAAAAGTCAAACTTCACATGAAAAAAACATTATTATTAATACTGGTTTTTTTACAATATTGTTGCAATACAATAATAAAACCGATACAACAATACAAGGGAGTTGTGGATTGAATAATAATGAAGTATAAAAGTCCTCCCATGCTCTGCTTGTCAGAGGGGCATGGAGCAACTCCAAACGTATAAAAAAAGTATTAAAGAAAATAAGGTTCCATACAAGATATTTGTTTTTTTATATACATTTTAATAGACCCCAAAAATATGAGGTCTGTTCCAGGTACATAACAAAACAGTCCGGACTTTTGAGAGTAAAAACAAAATTACTCTCTGAGTGTAACAAACTTATCCAAAGTTGCTGGAACGCAAAAAACCACAATTGAACATCTTGAAATGCTGCTTACTTTTTCAAAATAATTTTATTTTAGTGATTTTAGACCCTTAAATGCATAATATTTTAAAAGCAAATCATTTACATCATTGGCAACAGCTGTAAAAAGTGAATGAAAATGAACTGAAAAAAGTAAAAGCGAGTTATTATTTATATTTTTTTTTTTTGCAAAATGGAAAGCCAAGTAACTATTGCACGTTCTCCTCCAACTTTATTTGAAAATCTTTCATTTTGCTTTTCAATAAACTTTAAATAAAAACTTTCTTCCCTTATTTAAAAATTTTTTAATTCTTAAATGAAAACAAAAACAGCTGATAATTTAATTCTAGTACGACGTTATCCAAAGTTCGTACAACTTTGTACAGGAAATTAAAAAAATTACTCTTTCATTTTCTCTCAAAATTGCTAAAAATTGTTATCTGGAACGCTTTTGGACTAATTTGTGCGAGTTCGTGCTGTTTTGTTATGCACCTGGAACGGACCTATGGTTTAAATTATGTTTATGTATATTCATATTTAGAGATACCAGATGAAATTAGTATAAAACTATTAAATACTGCAAAACAAAAAACGTCAAAATCTTCAAAACATTTACAAACGGAATTTTACTATTTTAAGATTAAATGTTAAATTAAATATTGTAAGATGGTACACTTAACGCCGGCTTTTCTTTACATAACATTTTTTTCTTTATTTTCTTAATTATTATTTAAATATATTTTAGTTTTCAAGTTCTTCTAATTTTAACACTTTTTCTGCATCATCCATCTTATTGTTCATACTCTGTTCTGCTCTTCTTTGGGTGTTTTGCTTAAATAATATTTCTCTAGCTCGACATTCCTGCTGGTAAAATTTTTTTAAAATAATCGAAAAATAGTAAACAATTTCGACAACAGAAATCATGCTCATGCCCACGAATAAACTAAAAGCGCTGCCTAAATTAGCTAAAATGTATATAAATGAAATAAATAATATATAATACAGTTAGTATCTTATATTTTAAATAAAATGGTTCTGTTTTGTAAATACCAGTAAATACATACTTACATACCAATGTTACCATATTCGACAAAAGATCGTGACGTACCCGACGATACACCTGAGAATTCATGTAGATGTGAACAACACTGTAGTCCTTTTTAATGCCATCACTAAAATACAAGAAAATATAGTATGTATGTATGTATGCTAAAAGTTAAAGGTTTTTAATAAGGTCTACTTACTAAAACGTATCAATAGTAGGGGCATTCAACTGCAATGGCGTACTTGTGACTTGTACATCATATTTAACCTTTTCGCAAGTTCTGTAACAAGTGCATTGGGTTTTCTTAAAGCGACCAATAATATGAGCTGAAAATTAAACTGAAATTTATAAGTCAAGGGCTATTAAGATATATTAATTACTTTTTAAGATACTTATACATATTTTAGTATCTAAAATGACTGCTATCAAAAAAGTGGCTAAGGTACGAAAAATTATAAAACATTTGAATTAAAGGGTTAATCGAATTTGTGTGTGGTATGTAGTACATCAAGCCGGGAGTGCAGATATTCTAGATAATCTTAACCCCCGTCTACATTAGTCGTTAAGATGTCTTAAAAGTCAAACTTCATACAAAAAACAGTAATAAAAATAAAGTGTTCTTATATGAAGTTTGACATACATACATATGTTACGACAAATGAAGGCGGGGCGTAATTGTGAGAGAGAGTAATTCTCCTATACTCCAATTCTGTAAAAAAAATTTTCTGACATAAAATTGTTATAGTCATCTTGTTTTAAATTGGGTGAGCTAGACAAAAAGAGAGGCGCACTGTCACGGTGGCGATAATAAGCAGTGCACTACCAGCTCAGTAGCCTAGCCGATATCTATCTATTCTATATAATTAATAGGCAAACACTTTTTTTGTAATCGCTTTTACGTCCGTAATACTGCACCGATTTTGGAAAGACTTATATGGTTTTCAAGCTTTTTATTCACCGATGTTCACAATCTTAATTTTATTTAAAACGGTTCAGTACTTTAGGAGTAATACGTCTATAAAAATCTTACTAACACCAATAAGCAAATATGTATGTATACATAGATATTTGTTTACATACACACATTTGTACATGCCCACCAAACCACATGTTCCGATTTCGTAAAGAATTCGTAACGACTGTTCGACAAAAGGTTTCGATTTCGGTTGACACGACTTCGCAACGATATGTAGTTACGAAATCGTTACGATATATAGTTACAAAATCGTACCGAAATGTAGGTACGAAATTGCAACGACATGTTGGTAAGAAATCGCAATAATTTGTTTTCTGTGAGTATCCCCGTATAAGCCAGAACTTCGTTCTCTGAAAGTGAATATAATGATTAGTTCAAGATTTGGTATTCAAGTCAATACTTTACCGTAATCAATTCGATTTCAATTGTCCATCTTGCATGTATTTAATCAATTTTTTTTATGTACTATTGTCCTTTTTTATTTAATATAATTTTGATTTTTACTTTCTTACATATAAATCAAAATTTTATATATTTATTTTTTAACGAATTCGTCACGACAAGTCTGATTTCAGACAAACTACCGAAACGTCTTAACGAATTCGTCATGACAAGTCTGATTTCAGACAAACTACCGAAATGTCCTAACGAATTCTTTACGGCAAGTCTGACTTCAGAAAAAATCGCAACATTTGGTTGGTGGGTGGTTGTTCTCTTAGCTGCAAGTCGAAAACACAATTTTAAGAGAAACACGTGCGTTTTGGTGTTTAAGCATGGCCATACTTTTTCTTCTGTGTTTATTTTATTAAAAAGGGGCAGCAAAGCGCACCAATGATATCTAGTATAATTAAATAGGACCAATTTCCTTGTTAGAAGTAGTAGTTTGTTATTTTACAAACATTTTGGTACGATTATTGCTACTGAATCTTGTAGATTGATTTATTTTCTTTCCTATCCTTCTTCTCTGTCGACACGTTTTTCGGATCAAAGTTCTCCTTATCTTGCATAGCTGCCGAACTTCGTTGTTTGAAATGGATTCATTATTAATGCTTAAGCCATATAAAACACTAGTCTATCAGTATTGGCGTAGTGGGTTCGATACCCACCAAAGACTCTGGGTCTCAAAGGTCTTCGTTACTATATGCTCGGTTAATTAAGATAAACTATAATTTTTAATCGTATTAAATTAATAAATAAAAATTCTAATAAGAAAAAATTCCGAAAACTAATAAAGTCTGTGAATTGACCTTTTGAACTTACCAAAATTATTCATTAAACATGGCACATCTTTGTAAGTACATACGCGATCATTTGATCTGTTGTTATAGAAATAGTATGTATAACAATTGCACAATTTCAGCATTAGTTCCACTCGGCAATTTAACTCACAATTGGCCCCCGAATATGATTGAAAGTATTTCAATTTTTTTTCATCGGGAAAAACACACATGCGATTTTCGAAGGCAAGATCTTTAACGGCTTGAGAGCAAAAAGTTTGTGTTGGTCTAACAATGACGAACACTTCTTCATTGAGTGGTACAAATTTGATTATGGAGTGAGCACTAGGAAATGCATTAGTTTCTTGTATTAATATTTTAAAGGCCTTTGAATACGAATACATGAGATCGTATATGCTGTCGTTATAGTAGAGAATAATAGAAAGTCCATTACGTAGTCCTGCATGGGCAAAATGGTTGTTGAAGTAGGAGCTTTAGGGAAAAAGGCAAAATGATTAAAAAAATATATATACATATATATAAACGGATGATTTTAATTAAACTGTTTTTTTTTTCAAGTGTATTTTTTTCTTTAAAAAACAGTTAAATTTCCATATTTCAACGTGCCGTATCATATATAGAATTCACAATAGCGTTTCTTAATTTTATTATAACAACTTTTATGTATAAATACAATAAAAACAATAATTATGGTGAATGTAAGCCAAGATGATGTAAAAACATGTCTAGATGATGTAAAAACATGTAATTTTTGTTCAGGGTAGAGAAAAATTTAAGTTTTGTTTTTTGATTTTGGAAAAAATTGTATATTTTTCTCTACCCTGAACAAAAAAGACATGTTTTTAAATCATCGTCTAAATCTCGTCTAACAGTGGCTGGAGAATCTCTTGAATATCAATATAAACCCGTCATTATTGACATGCCCATTGAGGCAAAAAATGAGCCTTATCACACAACGGAATAACACGAATAAGCAGCGGGTGACTTGCACTGTATTCTCAGCTTATTAACCGACGGTACAAAAGTTTCAGTTCTTGCATCACTAGATCTTATAAGGTCGTAGACCGAGATCTTGACGTACAACTTCTCACGCTACGGCGAATCGACTCATTTTGATACTCCTCAATATTATGATCTACCCCAGCAATTGCTTTTTTGAAAGCACTATACGTTATTGGATGCGTATTTTCCTTTAGAGCATTCGCGATGCAAAAACGATCTATGATTCATCGAATTTTTTTATCGGATGTACGATTATGTCGAAGCTTTGTTCTGTTGTTAATTTAATTTAAGTTTATTTTTTTTGATTCTTAATACTATAAAATGACAGAGGTACGTAACCAGAGAGCCTGGATATGACAACTTTCGCCTCATCCAGGATTTTCAAAGTGACTTATATCTTCCTATACCTTCGTATAGGAAATAAGAATTCCTAAAACCAGCTTGTTAAAAATAAGTTGAGTTTAATGGTGGATCTCCAGTAATAAATGAGTTTTATATGGTGCTCCACCAATTTACGACTTATTAATTAAAATTTACAAGGTTACGCACGATAACCCAAAACGATAGCATATGGCTTATGAATGCAATCATAAATAACTGTACCGCAGTACCGCTATTTGAGAAAGCCAATCTGCTAGTGCGAGAGTGACGCGAACTCCAATCAAAGGCCTAGAAACAAGGACGGCCTGATTGACTTTAAAAAAAGATAATGACGCGCGCGTTGTTCATTAAGTCGGAGCTACTATTCGACGTACTTTGTCTGTTCATGATAAAATGGCGAACCAAATTGATCACACATTATGAAAAATGTTGAAAACGAAATAAATTTGTAAAATCTTTAATTTTTAAATGCATAACATTTAACATTTTCAGAACGTATGTTATACTCACGTGGATACATTTAAATTAAATGAACAGCAAAAACCTCTAAAAGTATAAGTAATTCGAAATAGTTTGTTGCAGTTTATAATTTTATCCTTAAAGCGGCATCGGAAGATTAATTCGCTACAATTCCAGGTGATTCTTTTAATAAAATCCATAATATTCAAATCATTAAGTGTTAACAATCCTTCTAATGTGTTTAGACCATCTTCAGAAAACTTGATGAAATTATACATAAAACCGTAGTTGTAGTACAAAAGTTCCAAAATATCGGAAACATTTGCTGAATTTGGCAGAATTCTTAAAGTAAAATCGATATAAAAAAGAAATTTTAATAAACAAAAAAAGAAGAAAATCTTACAATGTTTCCAAAAATGCTTTTGCTTTCTGCATATTGTACATTATGTCTGGACATATGGTAGTGGGTGGAAAGATTAAACTTGATATGGGGGCATGATCACTTTCCACATTCATGCGTGTGGGATTGCTGCGATATTCCGTATAAAAAGTCACTACCATAACAATGGCGCATATGAACATTATCAAGGTAATCAACGACCATATAAATCTAAACAAAGTCAAGGAAAAACATACATACATACAATTACCACAAAAAATAAAGAAATATCAATTAGTTCACCTGATATATTTATTAGTGTCCTTATCTTTGGTATATTTTAAACCATGTATACTGGTGGCATCACAAAAAGCGTACCAAGTACGTTTGATAGCCCCGTAAAAAGCTGATATAGTTGCATCTATATCTTCTGGTTGTAATTCAGCATGACCCATATTTTTTCACAAACTTGATTTAGTGGACTAAAATAAATATTTTTGTTGAATTTTTACTGACACAATAAACGCAATATTAAGAAATTTTTCTTTTTATTACGACAAATCCTTTTGAAACATTTAATTATGCGGCAAAGAACACATGCTTTTTCTGATTTATCTTGATAACCTTTAATTAAATTTAAATTAACATTGTTTTTGTATTTTGTGTCTATGCAGCAGTATTTTTTGTGTAGCCTATCTTAAGGCTGTTTGATACCACGGTAGTTTAGTAGTGTTTGGCTTCTGGTAAATAATACTTGTTTGAGTGTGTATAGCTGTTGTTTTATTGTATTTATGACATTTTTTGTTAATGGCATGTAACTGCCGAAATAGCTCAGTTGGGAGAGCGTTAGACTGAAGATCTAAAGGTCCCCGGTTCAATCCCGGGTTTCGGCAAATCGATTTTTTTTTATTTTTTGACTGAATAATTAATTTCAAAATGTAAGAGGCAAAAAATGATACAAGTTTAAAAAAATTCTTTACATATAATAAAATAGTAACTCATTTCCGTATGTCTGTCGGTATGTCTGTCTGCTTTTCTTTTGTGTCGCATCACGTAAAAACTACTAGATGGATTTTAACAAAATTTTGGATTCTGATTCCAATAAAGGATACTTTTTTTCTGCAAAAATATCTCATTTTCAAGAGAGTGTGAAGAAATAGCAGTGAAAGTACGCAATTTCCAGTTTAAAGGTATTGAAAAACTGGGATATTTTAAACACGGTAGCGCACCGTTTATTTTTGACAGTGTGACATTTTAAACAAAATTGCGCAACAGATGGCGCCAGTTGAATAAAATCTGTATTTTTACTTTTTGGAATTACATTGTTATTAATATATTTTAAACACAATAATTACAATAATTTTTAGAATATTAGAATATTTAGAATATTTTATAAATTTTAGAATTTTATCCAGGGATGGGTATCTTTATATAATCCATAACTAAAGCACTATAAAAGTAAGAGTCTTACAATTGGTCTGGAATACTTTCAAAGTAAAATCGAGCAAAATATTGTCGGGATGCCCACGACGTGGCGGGCACAGCTAGTTTATAATAAAAGCGTAAAAAAATAAAAATCAAAGCAATTTTGACGTACCGTAACAGGCAGACTCTTGAAGTTTACGCAGATTGTGTTCTACATTGGCCGCTAAAAAAACAACAGCAGCTACACGACTACAAAAGCCGTCAGCTACATTCACCGCCGTGTAGTTAGGTACTCAATTATATTGAAGGTGACAGTTACATCGTAAACTCTGATGTAGTTATAAATCACTTGATGTAGTTATACATATTTTATGCATTAAACATATAGAAGACAGCAGCACGTTTATATGAAGACGATTATTATAAAGCCATCTTAGCTACATGGCTGCACACGACCACGATTGTGGCTGTAACCAATTTATTCTACAGAAGACAATATCACAAATTTAAAAATTATTAATTTATTTACAATTAAGAGGTTTGGAGCATATAAAATTATTGCAGTCGTTTGCCTGCTGTCGTCTATGTGTTTAATGTATAAGAATACTCCAGACGTTATAGGTTAAACGATGTCCGACTGTTTGTATTCATGTGGAAATGTTTTATTTTCGAAACTATTTATTAGATTTAAATAATTGTTTCTGCTGAGATAAAGTGGACCCACAGTGCTTAGAAAGACTGTATGCGTGGCTCATAAAACGCAGGAAAATTAAAACATTAGTTTGTTAACATTTTAGATGTATAATATCTAGATGTATAATATAAATAGTTCGACTAATAAATTTTCAAGTATTGAATTCAAAAAAATAACATTTTTTATTTAATAACGATTTCAGTAGCTCTGCTTATTAGGTACGTAATCGTATGTAGTATAATTCTTGCAAAAAATGTAAGAAGTAATCTGTAAGAACCAAATAAATTAATTAGGCCTTTAAGGCTTTAAATTCAAAAGAAATAAAGACTATGTGAAATTCAAGCATCTCCTTATTACTGTTCAAAAGTTAAGCTATTTTCACCAAATTTTATAATTCTTATAGCGGACATAACAATACACTCACTATGTAAATATCAAGTCTCAATATATAACGGTTAAAAAGACTAGTCCATATACATAAGTCAAATTACGTCACCCTTTAGGTACTTTTTACTGTAGACGTAGTGACATTCGCTTTGTTAAAATTTCAAATGTTTATCTATAAGCGTTCAAAAGATAAGGTCATATAGATCAAATATCATTAACTTAGGTACACCCTATGATTTCCAATTTTATACTTTTTACTATAGCGGACATAGTAATATATATAATTTTTTTGTAAATTTCAACTGTGTGTCTATAACGGCTCAAAGGTTTAGTCATATACAACAAATTACAGAACTATTGGAAAACCCTCTAATTCATAATTTTAAATATTTATACTTGCTAGTATACCAGAGAAAGTAGTATAAATTCTACATAATTTTCAAGTGTTTGTCTATAACGGTTCAAAAGATAGGGTCATATAGGTCAAATTACATCAATTATGAGGACACCCTTTAATTTCTAAATTCAAATTATATACTTGTTATAGCTGACTTAGCAATACAGGGTCCTTGTAAATTTCAGCTGTCTGTCTATAACGGTTCAAAAGTTTGGCCGCATACATAAAATTACAATAACTATTGGGACACCCTTTTATTTTTAAATTCAAATTTTATTCTTTTTGTTATAGCGGACTTAATAATACAGGTTTTTTGTAAATTTAACGGTCGGTGTACAACTGTTCAAAAGTATGGGCATACACATCAAATTTAATGAACTATTGGAGCACGCTTTAATTTATAATTTTTAATATTTATCCTTTTTATTAAAAAGGTCATAGTAATCGACATTCTGTCAAACTTTCAAGGTTTTGTGTTTAACTGTTCAAAAGATAGCCCCATAAAGGTCAAATTACGTCACCTATGGGGACACCCTTTAAATTCTAAGTTTATTTTTTTCTTCCTTTTAGTTGGTGGGAGCTATACTGATAGGCAATTTTTTAAAATTGCGTCACCTATGGGGGGGACACCCTTTAAATTCTAAGTTTATTTGTTTCTTCCTTTTAGTTGGTGGGAGCTATACTGATAGGCAATTTTTTAAAATTTTAAATTAGTGCCCTTTAGCGTTCTTAATACACGAAAAAAACATGTATGTTGTATGGGGACACCCTTTAATTTTTAAAATAATGAACTGTTGTTAAAACGGGACCAATCTGTAAGCATATCTTTTCAAATAAAGATAATCGGTTCACAAATGGCTGAGTTCTGCGGGTAGAAACATAAAAAAAGCAACATTCAGACGAATTGATAACCTCCTTCTTTTTTGAAGTCGGTTAAAAATAAAAGAAACCACTGTTTTATAAATTTTCAAAAATACAATCTTTTATTGGAAAAAATTTGTTTGCATTATTTTTTTATTTAAGTTTAACATCAATTTGTTATTATTTATTTATTTTTTTGAGTTTCTAATAAAATTATTAAATAAATTTGTTCAGTGCAACAAAAATGTTTGCTGGGCAGACAGAGAAAGTATTATAAAAGGAAAATTAATTTAACAGTAATTTATAAAATACTATACTGTCTAAACTAAGAACTAAGTAAATTGTTAGAAAAAAGGTTGGAAAATTTTACAGAGGACTACAGTGGGTATTTTTCATATCCTAGGTAGTCTATTATGTAAGTTGTCATTATTCTATTCCAAAAAAATTGTCGTCTTTTTTTGAAGTACATTAGAGTGAATTATTTTACAATCAATCAAAGCAATAAATAAAAGCTTTGTGGCAAAACGTTTTAACCCAGCGAACATTTTCATTAAAATTTTATTATAAATATCGGTGTGTTTTAATTAATTTGTAATTTATTTGTATTAAAAGTGTTTTTAATACAAATAAAATAGTTTTAAATAATTTTTTGTTTATAATAAATATTACAAATATTATTTGCTGACAATTTTCTTAATAATTAATAAATATTTGTTTAATAAAAATTTGCTTAAGTCCTCTTCCACGTAAAAAATCTAAATTTTAGTTAATTTTTTTATATCATATAAAGTATTTTATAAAATATTTATATAATTATAATTTAAAAATAATTTGTGGCTGTTGTGTTAAAAAAATCCTTACCAAAAACTGCAAATAGAAAAAGTTTTGTTTGTTCTTTAATATTTTTTTTAATATAAATTAATGAATTTATTAAAATTTTATATAATTTAACACAAAAGCCAAACATTTTCACATTGCAAAAGAACTACAAACTATAATTTTTTAGAGCTATAAGCAAATTATAACAAAAAACTTTTTCTACTTGCATTATATTATACAAAAACAAAAAAAAAAAATAAATATGCAAATTAAAATTTCTTTAATTATGACTGCTTGTGAATTTGCGTATTATTGTGTATTGTATTGTATTGTATTGTATGAAATTAATATGAACAGTTATTTTAAGAATACAAATGATATATCTACTTCTAACCTCGTAATAATAATGAAGGAACATGATTGTAAAATTTCTTATAAAATTCAAATTTTACAGACAGAAGTAAAATATTGCACAATATAACCGAACCAATTTTAAAACATTTTTTATTGCTGTAATATGTTTTGCCCAATAACTGCAATAGTCAAACTCCCTAAATTTGACATAGGCTTTTCTGACCATACTTTAACTTTCAAGTATTTATTTAATTTTTATGGGTAATTTTTCGACTTCCTTTATTCCTCAATGATTTCTGGTACCAGATTGGTACTATACCACTACCTTATATTTATTAAGTATTGTGCTGTCAATAGCTTTGCTCTCGACTATAGTGATTTCAGACCAGTAACTGATAACTGTTCCTTATAAGTTTGGTCCTAAGTACCTTTCGTAGTTTTAATTTATTAAGATTATTACTCAAACAGTTTACATAGCTAAAGCCATTTTTACACTATTATACTGAGTAAGTAAATCCAAAGAGAAAGTGCGATAGTGTGAAACCAGTATGTTATGAAAATGTGAAATAATACGGAAAGAAATTTGTCATCCCAGAATATCAAACCATTTTTAGAAAATTTTCTAAACGATTACATTTTTCATTTTATCAGAGTTGTATTTTTTTAAAGCAAAAGGCCCAACTATAATATGCATAAGCTGGCTTAAGCTAATGTCAAAAAATGAACGAAAAGTCTGTCAAATGCTTAAGCAACTTATTGAAGACTTTTAGGTGGCTACAATGTACTTACATGAATCTAAAAACTATTATGACACAGTTGCACATTTGTTTTATTAGTACTTTTGCAAAATAATATTTTTTTTTTTTTTTAAATGAAATTTGTTAACAAAAAGGTCTTAAATAAACATATTTTATATACCTAATACCATTTATATACAAATTAATAATTATTTTTAATAGTTTTAAGAAAATTTCGAAAGAAAAATTAAACATTTTTTGCTATTTATGTAATTTTGGTAAAAAGTACTAAAAAATACAGCGGTGTGCATTACTCAACTCATAAACAATAAAATGCTCTTTCTTTTTAATTACGATTATTATACAACACCTACCTTTTTTCTTATAGAAATTTATTTTTTATTCATTTTATATTAAATTTAAATATAATTTGTGCACTTTCGTTCTCCATTGCAATTTTTTATGAATGTACATTCATATATAAAACACAAAGCACAAACAGTTGTTTCCGTACGGAATGTGCGATCGGTTTCAGACTTTGCTTAAGCAAATGACATTTGACGAAACTTAACGAAAAGTGTTGTTAAGTACATTATAGTTTGCCACATATGATTTATATGTAATTGCACAGTTGCTTAAGTTGTCTTAAGCTAGCTTATGCATATTATAGTTGGACCTAAAGAATCAAGCTGAGTGAGTCGCAGCCTCTAGTTCGCCGCCGCTGATAATAATTTTTTTTTGTTCTGCACCTGCCTTAGATTGCCATCAGTCTTGTCACCTACGTATGTACTTTGTTTCTGCCATGCCTAGAAATTGTTGAATGTACGTATTATTTTTTTTGTTTTGTTTTTTATTTTTTTTTATTAACCGAAAACTTGAACTGCCAAACAAACTTAAGATATGGCTACTCTGCCTTCCATATAATGGGTGATTTTTTTGAGGTTAGGATTTTCATGCATTAGTATTTGACAGATCACGTGAGATTTCAGACATGGTGCCAAAGAGAAAGATGCTCAGTATGCTTTGACATTTCATCATGAATAGACTTACTAACGAGCAACGCTTGCAAATCATTGAATTTTATTACCAAAATCAGTGTTCGGTTCGAAATGTTCAAATGTGACAAATTTTGTTCAGCGATGAGGCTCATTTCTGGTTGAATGGCTACGTAAATAAGCAAAATTGCCGCATTTGGAGTGAAGAGCAACCAGAAGCCGTTCAAAAACTGCCCATGCATCCCGAAAAATGCACTGTTTGGTGTGGTTTGTACGCTGGTGGAATCATTTGACCGTATTTTTTCAAAGATGCTGTTGGACGCAACGTTACGGTGAATGGCGATCGCTATCGTTCGATGCTAACAAACTTTTTGTTGCCAAAAATGGAACAACTGAACTTGGTTGACATGTGGTTTCAACAAGATGGCGCTACATGCCACACAGCTCGCGATTCTATGGCCATTTTGAGGGAAAACTTCGGAGAACAATTCATCTCAAGAAATGGACCGGAAAGTTGGCCACCAAGATCATGCGATTTGACGCCTTTAGACTATTTTTTGTGGGGCTACGTCAAGTCTAAAGTCTACAGAAATAAGCCAGCAACTATTCCAGCTTTGGAAGACAACATTTCCGAAGAAATTCGGGCTATTCCGGCCGAAATGCTCGAAAAAGTTGCCCAAAATTGGACTTTCCGAATGGACCACCTAAGACGCAGCCGCGGTCAACATTTAAATGAAATTATCTTCAAAAAGTAAATGTCATGGACCAATCTAACGTTTCAAATAAAGAACCGATGAGATTTTGCAAATTTTATGCGTTTTTTTTAAAAAAAAAGTTCTCAAGCTCTTAAAAAATCACTCGTTAAAATTGCTAAGCCGACGCCGTTCAATGTCTCGTCTGGGCTTGTTTCTTTGCTGATATTTTTCATTTTATTTGAAGTGTAATAGTGTGAAAACGAAATGTTATGTTACGTTAGATTTTTTGACAATCACACAATTCTCATTTGATTTCTATCTTACAAAATCCAATGAAAATCGTAATACTCAGTATTATAGTGCGAAAAGAGCTTAAATGACGATAAAACGTCAAATCTGGCAACTTTGGTGGGAGTTTGAATTACTGTATCAGTTGTTGTTTGTAAAAAAAATTGCGGTTGCATTAAAATTTGTTTGTATCAAGGCGAATTCATACCAGCTGGAGGTGATAGCCCAGCTGATTGTTTTTTGCTCTTTTTTTTTGCTAATGTCTTGTCAAAAAATACATTGTTTCATATCTGTTAATCTAATGTCAAAGTTGTTGTTTTGTTGTAGTTGTTGCTCTACTGCTCACACCTGGTATGAATTCGCCTTGGTTTGTATTGTTGTAGTTTTCCCAGCAAACACTTGATTGAAATTATGTTGCTTTTAACATTTAAAATTAATTAATTAAATTATTATTTTTAAAAACATAATTTTGCTGGGTATTTTCGATTACTCTAGGCGGAAATTAAAATAGCTGTGCAATAAGTTTACATTTTATTTAAAAGCAGGTTGGTGGAGGTGATAAATTTGGTTAAGCCGAATACTTACAATTTTTATTTATTAAGAAAAAAGCTTTTAATATAATTTAACAAGCCAAATTAACTACTAAAGATATGATTTAAATATAACATTGAAATAATTAAGAGATATGTCTACATATAAATTAACTTTTCATACTTATAATTAACATTAATATTCATAAAAAGTACGGCCCCTTGACCAGCTTAAAAAAAAAACTTGATTTTTTCTTTCTTAAAAAAAACAGCGAAATAAAATATTTCTTTTGTTTTTATATATATAAGATTAATAAAAATTATTTAATATAATTTTTTCAATAACAGGAACCATTTTAGACATTTACATTAAAAAGGGAAAATTAATTATTTATTTTGTTTTTAATATTAAACTTTGAATTTTAAAAATTTTATGCAAAAACTTTAACATTTATCAGGTATTTTTTTTTAAATTTAATATTATATATATATATATATATATATATATATATATATATATATATATATATATATATATATTTTTTTTTTTTAATAATATTTAATAAATTTTTTTAATATTTAATAAATTTGTAAGATTTTTTGTTGCTTTGGTTTTATGTTTCTCTGTTGTAAAAGTTTTGCTTTTTATTCATTATTAAAGATAAATTTAAATTTCATTGTTGGATTTTAAAGAGCTGCAGACTTTTTGAATTACGGGAATTTTGTATTTATGTATATTCATATATGATTTGTTTTATTTGTTTTATTTGTTTTATTGTTATTTTCATTACGAAAAAACTAAAACCACTGAGAGATTGTCAAAAATAATTTCATTATGAAGTGTTTGCTCCTTATTGCTCCTCTTTTAGTTCAATTAATATTTTATAAAATAATCTTGAAAAAATTTAAAAATTTTTTATTTTTTTATTTAATTTAAATTTAATTTTTTTTTCAACTCCATATTTTATTTTACAGCATTGGTCAGCTAACTAGCACAGGGAATAAGTTGTTTGCTTTTAAACAAAATTAGTTTGTTTTTATTTTCGTTAAAAAAAAATAATCATAATAATTACACAGGGCTACAATTTTTTTAAGATGTACTTTTGGAAATATTAAAAAAAAAAATGTGATGCCCGAGTTCTTGGCCTATATGTTACATTTTGTAATTTTCTCTGGCTAGCGGAATAAACCGTTAAGCCAAAGAAGGAGTAGATTGCAACGCTTAAATACATATATAAACTAAGGCGAATTCATACTAAGTGAAAGCATTAGCCCAGGTGATTTTTTTTTGGTTTCTCTATTTTGCTAAAATCCCTTGTTTTATATATGTTAGTAGAATGTCAAAGTTGTTGTAGTTGTTGCCTTACTCTCACCTTGTATCAATACGCTTGATATAAACATAAATCTTAAGGGCTATGATACACTATTATACGAGTAGCAGTCGTTTGATCTGTCTTAAATGGCATGTGTGCTCAAAATGTAAGATAGTGCGGATTAGAAGTGTATGTACGACTTTATAATCTTTTGAAAATGTTTATAAAATATTTTTTTCCATGCAGTGTGGCAATTTTGAAACGAGTTTCTGTCAGATTTTTTTTTGTGTTTGAATCGTACAGTCGTGTATAACAGTAAACCTAACCTTAAACGATTTTCCCGATTTGGTTTTTAAGTCGCATCATTTACAGAAATGCCGAGACTAATTGGCCTCCGACATTAAGATGACTTAACACATCCCGAATTCTTTCTTTAGAACTATTTAAACACACACGCGTATATAGACAAGACAATCCGAATAAGATGAATAAAATGAAGAGAAGAAAGATATGAGGCAAAATAACCAAAATTAAACCTGCACTTTGCAGAAATGTTATGATGATAATCGCCTTACATTTTATTAGATACGTTTTGGTGACCATTCGGCCGAAATTATTTGCAATAAATTGATAAGAAATTAATAGATTTTTATAAATAATTTTCTTTTTATTTTTAATTTCTTTTGAAAGCCAAAGCTTTTATATGAAAATTTTTTTTAACCCAATGAGAATTATATTTAACAAAAAATGAACACAAAATCTTAAAGCTTCGACAAGATATCAACAATGAATTGTGACGTTATTGTTCTTACTTTTAAATATTTGTTTTCTTAAAAACTAATTTAAAAGAGGCTTTGAGCGAAAACATATGAAATTGTGCTAGTTGAGAGACATGGTATAAATATTTTAACATTTAAAAACAATATTAAAAACAAATATTATAACTAACCAATATTTGAAAATATAAGATTTGCAGGTAGGTGGTGCTGTTTGTTTTCATTTCATTGGAAAAATATTTCTAAACTTAAATTATATTCCATCACATTAAGAATGCTTTTTAGTTGGCCAACACTGTGAATATGGAAAAATTTATGATTGATATTTATATTAAAACATTTATTAATGGGAAAACATGAATTAAACATTTACTTTTATTTATAACTTTTAAATTTTTTTTTGCTTGGGTAAAAGAGAAAAAATTATTGTTTTTATTATCAAATGTTTTGTGAGGGTTGTGCAATCATAAGATGGCGCTTGTTTAAATATTTTTAGAAAAAGAAAACTCAATTTGAAATATATCACAAGACATCAAGTATGTCGCCTCAATGTAAAAAAATTTAGGCGAATTGAAATTAACGGTTGCGGGCAAAAGACCAACTGATTATTTTTTGCTTTTCCTTTGTCTGCCAATGTCTTGTCAAAAATCTAGTAGTGTGTAAAAGTTGTTGCCGTAGTGCTTTCACCTTGTAATATCAATTAGCCTTGTTTGTGATACAACCAAGGCGAATTGAAGGTGAGAGCACTACGGCAACAACTTTGACTTACTATTAGCATATAAAAAATAATGTATTTTTGACAAGACACTAGCAAAAAAGAGAGATCAAATATAATCAGCTAGTCTATCGATAACATCTGGAGCCAAATCACAGCATTCGAAACCGATCGGAATTTACATTTAAATTATATTGTAATTTCGATCGATATCGAATGCCGTAATTTGCCTCCTGGTTAATTTAATTCGCCTTCGATACAACCTTATAAAACACTACTAAAGTTATCAACTCTGTCTTTTATTAAAAATCAGGTGCTGCCACCTATTTGTTACCTTTCAAATTGTGTTTTCTTTTAAGGTTTATTAAAATTTTTGTTGCAGATCTTTTCAGTTAAAAGTGTGCTGTTTTCAAGATTGTCTGCATAGAAATACTTTGCAAAATTTAACTAACTTTTAACTCTACCTAACCTACACCTTGAGTTTGAGTTTAGAATCGGGGGTTTTTTGATTTAAAATTGCTAATAAATTCTAATTTTTAATAAATCGTACTTTTATTCTTGTAGATCGTTTGCTTTCTGGCGTCTATGTTTGCCTTACCAACTATTATCCTAAACACTTTTACCTACAATTTGTAAACGCCTGCGTCTACTGTCTCTACGCCGATATCTATCGATTATACGACTTCGGTGTCTTTCCGGACACAATGCTTCCGGTGAGCTATCCACTTTCTTAAGGACTATGCGAAATGTGAAAGTGTGTTTGGGGGAAGCACTTGTAGCTCTTCTAGGTGAGGGTGGATCAAATTCACTGCCAGAAGAAAATCCCGTGTAACCACAACTACTACCGCCGGTAGTGCTTAAAGCTCTAGGTGTGCCATTAGCACAGCCGGAAGGTGTAGACATTGAGCCTGTGGAAAATTGTTGTGTCAATACCGAACTTGGTCTGGGCTCGAAGATAGAAGCACATCTTTGATCGGTGCACAAAAATGTCTTGACCTCCTCTTCTTTTTGTTTTATAGTCAAAGGGAAATGTTTTTTGGTAGGATCCGCAAAGGGACTACGTTGTGGTGGCTCATGATGTGGAACACTCGAAGAACTGGAGTCATAACTGTCACGTGAGCTATAATTGGAGGAGGTCTGATTGGATAAGGGACTGCGTGCACGTGAAAAGGCACTAAAGGGTGATATATGCAAAGATCTAAATGTTTCGGTTTTTTGTTTTTTAGTCATGGGAAAATTAGATGATCTAACCGTACTAAAGCCTAAAGTAGCCACAGCAGCATTTGCTTCGGATGGTGTATAATCAAAATGAGTCTCTAAAGAGGATTTTCTGCCACTAGCCGAGTTAGATCTTTGAAATTTCTCAGCATCAACCAACTCGATAGAGGATTTTCTTAAATCTATGCTTGATTTCTTAACCTTTTCATCCATATCCACGATTTCAAAACTAGAACTTTGATCTTCATAACTGGTGGACTGATAGCGGGATATGTCAAAGCTTGTCTCACGCGACGAATAAGGACAATCAAAACTGGACTCAGCTCTACTGGATTTTCTATCACCTTCGACCATTTCGAAGCTATCGCCACCCGATTCTAAGCGTTGAAGACTGACATCGGTATCACCACCAGGACTACGTAAATTATCTAAAAAGGGTGATCTAGGTGGATCAAAAGAAGAACGCCTCGAAGGTGGTTCGAATTCTATAATGGGACATTGCATAGGAGACTTTTCTAAAGAGGAGCCTAAGGTTGCTGCTTCTAAAGCTTTTTTTGCTGCTTCTTCTGCCTCCTCAGTTTCTTTTTTCAAATCGATTAAATTAACATAAATGGGTTCCAGTTTGTAGCCCTTTAAAATCTCCACTAATTCGGAACGAAAATCTTCCGGTATGATTAAATCATTTGAATCCGATTCGCGTTCTTCGCTGATGCGCGGTTCTATCGGTTCACGACTTTCAGAGCGTCGCTGAAAGTGGTGAACCGCACCCGAGTTTTCAGTTGTTAAGGAGGAAATTTTTAACGAGTTATTAATTTCTTCAACTAGATTGGCTAAAATATTATCTGTTTTCGAATCGACGACATCTTCAGCGCCATCTTCTTCAAGTTTCTTGTCATGCTTGATATAGGATTCACCTACCTTTTCGAAGTGGACATTGGCTAGCTCGAACGGTATATCGCTGAGAGGTGTAGCTCTACCCGAACCGCTGCCTTCTTGTATGTTTAACTGTCCACCACCGCCACTACCACCACCGGAAGAAGTTCCCGTTGAATCTGAGCTAGACCTTTTACCAGTGTTTGTATGTTGCTGCTGTTGTTGTTGCTGCTTTGATTTCTCCTCGTCTCGGGCAGATCGACGTAATTTCAAGGACATTTTAGCGTAGTGTGAGAATTTCAGTGACATCTTTGGTTCGAATCCAACTTCGGACATTTGTTTAACTACAGCACTCTTTGCAGCAGTTGACGAGGCTGCCGGACTAGCTGAAAAAGTGCTTTGGCGTATAAGCGGTCCCCTAGATGTCCCAGATTCGGCTCTTGTAAAAGCATTGGCAAAGCGATTTGTTCGTGTCGATATGTGCTTAGAAGGTTTCCGCACAAATGCTAGTATTTCACGCATAACACTCTTTTTTTCTGGCTGTTGCTGTTGATCTTTAACTTCTGGCACTGGCTTTGCTTCAGCTTTTTCCTTCTCCTCCCCTTGAAGATTTTCCAATTCTTTTTGGGCTTCAGCTGAATTTTGCAGAATTATACTTTCGGCCATGCGATAGGTTTCCGCCGGGTTTGAAACCGTGATTGGTGGTATGGGCCCAATGGGACTTCTTTTATCACCACTAAAATAAATAGGTGTAAAAAGATTGATAGAAGGCCTATTGTAGCTGGTGGGCGTGCGTGGATCATCAGGTTCGGTGGAAGTTTCGCAAGTAAAACGAATTCCATCTTGCACATGTACGGTGGAAGTAGGACTGCGACGTGACATTTGAGTAAATTCCATGGGAGCAGCGCTTCCGATAGGAGAACGACGTTCCTGAGTTTGTATACTAAATGTAGGACTACGCCGATCTCCAGTGGGACTTCGGGCAGTGGGCGTTGTTGAACCAAAGCCTAAATGCAAAGGTAATTCATTGGGTGACTTTAAGCGATCGCTTGATAATAGCAGTGGACTTCGGCGTCCCTGAGGACTGCGATCATTGTTAAATCCTACTGGACTTTTTCTACCCTGCGCTAAGGAAAGA
The DNA here is from genome assembly GCA_949628195.1 of Phasia obesa. NCBI lineage: Eukaryota > Metazoa > Arthropoda > Insecta > Diptera > Tachinidae > Phasia > Phasia obesa. The sequence continues at coordinate 12,632,437 of OX451219.1, forward strand.
GATCCTGTCATACTGCTTTTGCGTTTGTGAGAAGCTCTGAGAGTGCCCTGGCGGGACAATGTTGTAGGAGTCTTTTGTGAAACACTACCCGGACTCTTTGACTCTGGATGTGGCAAAATAGGACTTTTCGGTGCATAGGAAACCAGACATTTGTCATTGGTAGCCAGCATGCCATTTAATGTAAGGGGTCCTTGGGGATTAATGGGGCTGCGTCGATCGCTGGGACTACGACGCGTACGAAAACTTTGTGATTTGGCCTTGCGTATTTTAGGTAGCGATTGGTTATGCTTGTGACGTCCATGCGTTGAGTGATGGGAGGAGGAGGAGGAGGGGCCGTTTAACTTATGTTAGTTGGTATGATGTGGGCCACTGGTGGGATCGCTGCTACCGCTTGAGCTCAAAGTTGTATTCGAACCATAGGGATCAAGTGAACTCTGCACGGACATCGATCTGCCTTGATTTTGTCGAGCCCTTCTCACTCGACTAGAGTTGGGAGACAATTTTCCGGGGTCGATACTTTCTGGGTCTGCCTGCAATGATTAGAATCAGACATAAAGGGGGGACACAAGGGACGACAATAAAACGCCCATGACGCCACCGACAAAACAAATGAATGTCCAACAGACACATTTTTATTTTGCAAAATCATGAACGTTTTTTTGAGGAATGGAAAAAATAATAATAAAGCGTTAATTTAAAATCAAATAATAAAAGCCAATTCAAATGCATTTCGTTTCAGTTCAAAACAATGAAATGAATCGAATTCAAACATACCTGGTAGGCCAAAGCGTTCATAATAATGGAGTAGGGCACCAAACCCAAAGGATGAATTTCACGCATTAACACATTGGCGGGTATTTTATGAAATTGTATGTATTCCAAAAAATTACCCAAGATCTCTTTCATATCAATATTCTAAAGGAAAAGATTTGCTTTTAGTTCATACTTATACAGTTTTCTAATAGCGAAAGTTCAAATCATTACCGGATTGTTGTCATTGTATTTCTTACTCCACATTAAAGCAGCCTGAAACTTAGTAAACTCATCGGCTCTTAACTCTTCACGGGCCAATATCAAACGTACCACATGCTGGGGCAACAGGGTAAAACTACCCAAATTTAAAACTTCATTGCCATGCTCGTCCACAAATTCCAATACCTTTTGCACCAAACTTTTAGTACATTTATATTGGATATAACGCTCAGCTGATGACAGTAAAGCGCATACAGTATCAACATTAATGCAACACTGTACGAAACCACCACAAGCACGTCTCAGCTCTTCCAGACCATAATAATCCGCCGCATTCATGACACCTGTTGTAAAGATGTTTTGTTTCAAGTAAAAAGAGTTTTTATTATTCTGTTTTTTAATTCTAATTTTTACCCAATAGAGTGCGTGGCTGCAATGTTACGCACCCGGTATGAATGTATTCGATCAGCTGGCGAAATACATCCGGCTCAAACTCTTCAATAATCAAGGTTTGATGTTGCTGACCAGCAGGCTAAAAGGAATGTAAAGATTTATTCAGAATCTGTTTCGAGTGCAAAGTATTTAACATCATAGACATTAAAGATTTTCATAAAGGAAAGCACTTCCATAAGACAAAAAAGAGGTATTATTAAATAATGCTACAACGATAAAATGTTGAATATTATTTGATCAGTTATTTTTGTTTGAGTTTTCTTTACATCATTCCTGATTTGCAAATGATTAACACAAATGGAGAACAAATTTCTTTCATAACCTGAATGCTTAGATCAAAATTATACTTTATTTCCCAAGGGAACAAATAACAGGTGAAGAAAGGATCCTGAAAGAAAAAAGTTGCTCATCTTTAAATCAATCATAAGCGCAATATCCAGTTTTGATACGTTTTATATGCATAATTCTTGTGCCACGCACGAAATTGGTATCTTCGGGTTCTCCTGGACACTTTCACGGATAGCGGCTATATTTTTGTCAGATCTTGCCAGATGGATGGATATTTATTATGTATTAGCTAGTGGTTGACTGAAGCAATCGACAAAATTGGGTCATTAAACGATAAGTATTCGATTAAAAAAATAACTCTGTGAAACTAGCGCAAAGAACGTATCAGTGGGCCAACATTAGGCAGGCATTTTTTTATACTCAGATCACTTGGATCTGATAAAAATTACCCCTTTCGATTACCTACAATAACAGTTATTAGCTGTTTATTAATTGTTGTCAGTATTTCGACTTCTATCTCCTAGTGGTTGCGATCGCAACAAGTCGGGCGGAGATAAGTGAGCTCTTCAAAATTACTCTGATTCGCATTGGAACAGCTTACGCTTAAGGGATAAACCCTGAAGTAACTGCAGAGTAAAGATGAGCGAGAATACCACTGGGGAAGTGTAGGGACTGGGAAGGAGGTTTGGCGACATGATAACTCTGGAAACATCAACCCATTTTTTTCGCGAATGACCAAGAATCTTTAAGTGAACTAAAACCGAACGAGATAGATCACTTAATATAATAAGGGAGTTCCAGTCGCTAGTACGAGGACTCTGAACTTCAGTTTTAATACAGACTAACTTTTTTTTAATATAAAGTTCAAGATAGGTGGATTTTGATACTCCTATACGTTGGTGCAGAAAGACTAAACCCTGAAGTAACTGCAGTGTAAATGCAAGGATTGGGAAGGAGGTTTAGAGGCATGATAACTGTGAAAATGCCCACCCATTTTTTCGCTCGAATGCGTAAGAATTTTTGAGTGAACTAAAATCGATCGAGATAAATCGCTTAATCTCTCAATAGGCGAATAGGTTAATTTTAAAAGTAAATAAGGGAGTTCCTTACAAAAAATGGGTCAATCGGAAAAAAGATTAAGGGTTAGGCTACATTAAATCAGCTAAGGGGTATAATCCTTACATAGTGAGACGAAAATGAAGAAACGTATTAATTTAAAGGTCAAATCCTAGACTTACTTTGGATTAGAGTATGAGGAGTTTAGACTTTTCAGAAATCCGAATTCTATCCCCTCGTTGTTGCGAAAGCAACAATTCCGGAGGAGAGAAATGAGCTCTTCAAAATTACCGTAATTCACATTAGAAGAGCTTACGTTTAAAAATGTATATCCAAAAAGAGCCTGGTCGCTAGTACGTGGACTTTAGATACCAATTGATCTCCATTTTTAATACAGACTAACTTTATTCTAAAATGGAGTTCTAGAGTTCTGGAGTGCAGAAAGATAAAACTCTGGAGTAACTGCAGTAGGAATTGGGAAAGATGTTTGGAGGCATGATAACTCTAAAAACGTCAACCTAGTTTTTGCGAATAGGTAAGAAGCTTGAACTAAAACCGATCGGATAGACTTCGCGCAATAAGCGAATCTGTTAATTTAAAAGGTAACCTTCAGTGACATAAGGGAGTTATAGTCAAAATATGAGCCAATCGGAAAAAAGGCTAAGGTTTAGACTAGGTGAAATCAGCTAATGAGAATAATCCTAAGATAGTGGGACGGTAAAGCAGAAGCGTGCTTATTTAAGGACCAAATTCTAGACGTACTCTGTATTAGAGCATGAGAAACTTAAATCTTCCAATAATTGGACTGCGAACCTGAAGAGAAGCAGTTGACAAGAAACGTGCAGGTAACAGGAAAAATGGACTAAAATAAAGCCGAACGGGACGCGCAAGCCTTGCAAGTAGTATGAGAGGTTAATAATATTTCTATAGTAAAAAAGGGCTGAGTATTGTTTTAGCGGAATACACAACAAGTTCAAGAAGGTGGAGAGAAGTCAGATCTTGAAATATAAGTGGGATGATCTGCTAAGCAGTTAAAGTTTGACAACTCTGGAAACTTTGAAACATCTACATAGGTACGAAAGAGACAAACTTCTTCCCCTCGAAGTGAAACGATATGCTGCCGTAAATTGGTAAATGATATAGCAGGCTGTCGAGGTATTATTAGCTCTTTTGTTGCTACTGCTGCGAGCAGTTGGTAACGCTTCGAGTGCCGACCTGTGTATAGTAGGTTAGTACATATTTTACTTAAAAGTAAGGAAGCTACAAATAAAATTATAAATAAAATATCAAACTAAAACAAAACATGCAAATATTTAAAATGGCGAAAATCATTTAAGCGAAAAATTAAAACAATAAAGTCGAAAGAGGATTAAAGATCATTCTAATATTTTATAGATAACATGAAAGAAGAGTATAATTTCAAAGCATGTCGATTAAACACTTAAGCATACTTTAAGAGAAAAAAGTTGAATAGAAAAATAACACGAAAATGAATATAATGAACGAACGAGCGAGCGAGAGAACGAGCGAACTAACGATTAATCTCATACTAAAAGCCAAGAAATACAAAAACAATATTACGCCAACCCTCTCTTAAAACGTCATTAGTGATAAAATGACGTCACACAACCTGTGTATTTTAAAAGGCGAATAAAACGCAGATGGCGTAATCTTGTTTCTAACCTTCTCGCTAAAACCAGGAAAGTTTTCAAGTTAATTTGTTGGTTAATGAGAGTAAATGAATGAGAAGAAAGTAGCTTGTCAAGTGACTTTAAAGAAAATGGTACGAAATCAACTTGAAAATGTACTTTACCTCAGGTATCGGAGATAATTGTTGGGTAAAACCACTTCTCTATATATAAAAATGAAAATGTAATGGAAAATTGTTGTTTTAAAATGAATAATGGCATCATGTACGAGTATGATATTGTAGTGCAAATAAAATCTTTTAAATTAAGAAATTCATAGTAATTCGAACAAAAAAATTTTGCAATACGAAACTAGAAATTAGAAAAACTTTAATTACCTGCTGGGCAGCATTTTGTAAGTTCAATAAAGGCTCAGAGGAACGTTTAAGGAATAGACGCAACTTGTTCTCCTTGGTAGAGGTTTCGCGTTTTCTTTGAGGCGAGGGTGCGGAATATAGCATTTTGGCAAATACCCGTGAGCGTGAAGCTAAAACAGCCTGAAATATTTATAAGTATTTTTTTTTATTAAACTTATGCTTTTTGTGGTTTTAAAATTGAATAACGTACCTTTACCGCACATACTGGCTCTCGGGTATCACCTACCAAAAATGTAACATCACATAATTCTGGCATGGAAGCCAGAAATTTCATATCCTCTGCCAATCCAGTTTTATTTTCAAATGTTGACAAGTCCGGCTCTGCGTCCGCCATACCGGGCAACGTTAAAGCTTCGGGCATTGGGGTTTCTGCGTTTGATATTTCGGATTAGTTTATGGTCAAAAATAATAAGGTTTTCCCTTATAAAAGTTTTAGCAAATGAATAAGTATTTAAAAAAAAGTAAATAAGTGTATCAATTCCAAAACTAAATAGGTTTGTTCATTACAAAAATTGTGAAGGAATTTACAAAAGATAATATTTACAGTCTTAATTTTGTAAGGATTTTTTGATTCTACGATAGGGATCACAAAAATTATTAAAACGTCAAACATTCCTCTGAAATATTACGAGTTTAAAAATACTTTTGACAATACTCGAGTTATAGCTTACTACAGTTAGTTTCGGTTTTCAATTTTAATCCAATTTCTATAAAGATAATGCTAAAATAAATCCAGGATCTAAAGTTGTTCACACAGTTATTGCAATTAAGAAGTAGGTCCTAGGAAGTTTGCTTTTGCGGAAACTTTAATTGGACCAGTACTTAGGTGATAACTCCTACTCATGCATTACACTATGCTATAACTGGGAAAATATAGCGTGGGATGGGTGATAGTCAAAGTAGCATTTCAGGAAATTCGATTTATTTTGCTACAATGAAAGCAAAGAACTGTACGGCTGACAAACGAAACATCTAAAAAATGTGCTTTGCTATTTACTGAGCCAAGCGAATTGACCAAAAAAGAGCGAGTTACTATTATAATATTGTGTCCAAAAACGGGAGTGTTTTGATACAAGTTTCCGATTTCATTATAACACATTTCATTCCCGTAGTGATAGAATGGAGTAGCACGTTCCACAGCAGATTTCTATACTCAACTGTTACTGATGAGGAGAATCTTTGTTCCCTCCTATATTCGGTGAAGTTAATCTAAAAAACACTTTGAAATACCGGCTCTCACATCAGAGTTGTATTTCAAACTCTAACGGGAATCTGAAAAATGGTTTCATGAAAAGGAACTAACTGCTATTGCTAGCAAATCTATATGATGCTACGCTTTTCATCCGAAGGAGAAAGGGTGGAGAGGCGGAATCCTTAATTCTTTTTGGGTCGATAATCATCTGAAATATCTGAGTGTTACATTGGGTAAGTAATAATAACTTATATATCTGTATTTTGGTAGCCGAAGACCTTTCAAAAAATAAATTCACGAAAGGTACATAACATTCATAGGATTACCTGTTTGCGTATATGTCAAGTAAGCGAGGCAAAGTTGGGATTGCTTCCATTGGCAACAATGTCAGCCTTGCTAATGTGAACAGGATGCCATATGGAGTAGCATTGGGCCGAATATAGGAAATTTTAGTGAAGCGGTTAGGGAGGCACAAGATAATTAGATGAAATCCTGTTTTGGACGCAGACGATTTTAGCAGATTTACTGATGGTTCTCTAATGAAGGTAGAGCAAGAGCTAGTATCTATTCAGTTGACCTAAACCAACGTATGGGTCAGAATAGCTTGGATTGCTGCATGCGTTGAATGACTTGTTGGAAAGTTGAGTGAAGGAAAGTGGGGGTTTGACTGTTCTCGACAACTATTCGGTTTTAAAAACGCTTGAGGTAGGAGAAGGTGTACTGCAAACTGACGTTTGAACGTATTTGAAAACTAAACAGATGAACCTCGATTAATGAGAAAATGATGATGTTAAACGACACATAGGAACAGCTGAGGTAACCAGAGTAAATACATTCCCAAAGAGTATCTGCGTGGTCTGACTTCAGGCTAGAAGACTTAATTATTCCATTATTTTTGAAGATAATTCTGAAAATGCTGTTACAATCAAGATGTGCGCTATCCAAATATGATAGCACACCATTTTGTGACCAATTGATAGATGTGGTCGACTGGTTTCAACAACACGATGTCACTTGTCACTGTTTACGACACGGTAACATTAATTATTCTCCTAGTTCGTGTGATACCACACCAGTCCATTTCATTCTATGTGGATATTTGTAGAGAAAAGTCTATAATTGCAGAGCAGAAGTTATGATACCAGGTATCGAACAACTGATGTGACATGCCTCACAGTTTGTAAATTCAATTCAATACTTTACGAACTTTTTCCCAGTCGTTTGCTCCGCTGTTTCGGTGTTTCCTGCTGGAAAAACAAGTTGTCAGCCTCAAATAATTGATAAGCATGCCTTGATATTGCCAGCTCTTGAAATTAATGATGTTGCCGGCCTCATTTTAAGCAAGGAGCAATGATTCTACCGTTCCATAAAGCTTATCAAACTGGCTTTTTGTAGATGTATCTGCGCCGTGAAATTCTATAGTTGATTTTCCTTACGGTAATTTCGACAATTTTTTGCTCAATCAGCAAAAATTGAGCCACATCTGTCAGCAGAATATTGCTATAAAACATTACCGAACTGAACCACGGTTTTCGGAATAAATTTCCACAATTCACCGAGCGTTATTCTGGAATTAGTCCGTCTATTAATGATAAAAGGTAAACCAAATTAAGTATTAGATAATAATAATAGAGTTACCAGATCTGACAAGCGTATGATAATTTAATCTCTGTAGAGACTTAAACATTAAAAAACACCACGCTATAGACTTTTAGGAAAGAGAGTATATTTAGTTTTTACTTTTCAGATTTGTTTAGGTTAAGAAAGGTTGTGCCAGAAATGGCACATTCACTCGGAGAGCCGGATGTTTCATTGTGATTCCCTTCAGCTAACAAAAACTAAAACATAAGGAAAAAGAGAGACTTATATGCGTACTGCTTCGTTCTCGCTCATCCTGCAGAAGTCGGATATACCGGTAACTCATCTACTTGTTCTTGCTATAATGGCAACTCTTAGAACTTTTCTGTAGCTTAGTTTTTGCTGCGTCCAATCTGGGCCAAATTACCCGTAAGACTCTGCATTCCTTCCTAACTTCCCAATACCGGTTAGTTATCCTTACTACCCAATCGGACAGAAGCCTATTCTAATCTATCTAGGTAAGTCTCCTCCGATCCCAATCTTGCGAGTTCGTCAGCGATTTTGTTGCCCTCAACGCTGCAATGACCTGGGTCCCAACAGATTCTAACCCTATACTTGTCCGCCAGCACATCGATAGCCCTTTTGCACTCGTCTGCCAGCCCTGATTTGACACTGTTTTTTTTTTCAAGGCTTTAAGTGCCGCTTGGCTGTCGACGTACAGAGTGACCAAATGTACTTATCACCGTGGAATATTACAGCGCCAATTAGCACGTGTAAATGACATTGAGGCAACGTTGAGCCAATTTAATATGGGTGTCCTTTCCATCATCAGCATTTCGTGGCTAAACTCAAGTCGATTGGTTCAGTAAACCATTGCCGCCCTTAGGTCAACGAAAAACAGGATCTGTTGACAACATTGCACACATTGTGCACAATAATTCGGTTTCTCCCAGATATCAAGATTGATAATATGGAGGTAAATGATATGTATTGTCCACAGGATAAAGCGAATTGCGATGCACTAGATTTTACAATATAGATATTTCAAACGTCTGTCAGCTTTTCCAAGAAAATCCTTAAAAATCTTATTGTTTCCTACTCAAATACATTAAAATTCCATTAAACTTCGTGGCCCTCAACAAATCTTGTTGCCTTAAACAAGAGGAAACTTACAAGTATTGAAATTTCATTACCATTTTCTTTTCACTCTCGGTAACCATGAATTATAATTGAATTTTAAAATGTTTCATTTTCGTAAGACCTTCTCAATGTCGACCTTGCCCTGGCAGCAGCCAGACATCCATCTGATGGAGGATAAAACAGAATTTTAATTAAAAATTCAAACCTTTCAAATGTAAAGGAGATGTCTTTTAGTTTTACACACAAACACATGGATGTTGGTTGTATTCACTCTTTTTCTGTTTTTGTTATTGTTTTTACAATATTTTGTTATTTTACTACGACTCTCTAACATGCAGAAACAACATTTCATTGTTGGGAGATGAGAGTACAAAGGTGTATGGCAAAAAAAAAAAACTGCTGTTATTGGAGGTGGTGAGTGGTGGCAGTGGTGAGTTATTATTACAACCGCAAGTGTACTGACTAAATAACAATAAACCAATTTCCGGTTTTACAATTTTATAGGATTTCGTGGGTGAGAAAAAAAAGAAAGAAGACAAAAAAAAAAAATGGGTAGTGCTGTCGAGATTTTTCGAATACGCATGCCGATTAAAGAGTTTTTGGTGTTTTTATATATTTATATGACATTGAAAAAAAAACTTAACAAAAAAAAAAAAAAAAACAATAAATAAATAAAAGAAAGGCAACAATATGTGGAAATAAATTAATATTGTGAGCGAAAAACTCTTTATAAAAATTATGCTAAACTTCTCTAGAAAAACATACGCCAAAGACGGAAAGTTCAATAGAAATTATGTGAACTCTGAACACCAAGCGAATTGCAGTTTCAATATGGACATACCTGCATAAAGTGAACCTGTGTTCAGATGGCCTTTCTTTCTTTTAGATGTGAACTAAAGGAATCCGAATAAGGTGGATAAAGATTTAATAAAATGTGACACATTTCCGTTGAGTTTTTATGGTTCTCCACAAACAACATTTCGAAATTATTTAACTTTACTTACCAATGCATGAGGACATTGGAATACCTGAAGAAAAAATCGGTATCATGGCACAGTTAGTGAGATGTAAAACCCTTTAAGGTCGAAAAATAGGAACTGGCCTGATTGATACTCAAACATAATGTCAATAAGACGTGGGTTATACGCTGTTTTACGAAATAATTGCTGTTTAATATGTGTCAAATTGTGTTGCTGGTGCAGAATGTAAAGGATATGGAACACAAAACACCATTTTTTGGATTTTTTTTTCTGTGTGACTGTCCGTCTGATTGCCTCTCGGTGTCTGCATAACGTATAAGCTAATAGATGGAATGTATGGATGAAATCCATTGGGACAAGGAGATTACCACAATCATCCCATTAAAAGATGATTGGAAACCTCTGGATAATTTCACTGGAGGAATTGATATATGTATACAGATGGTTAAAAAAGGATAATGGTACAGGAAGTGGAGTATAAAGCGATAATTTAGATATCAGACACAGCTGGATAACTTGTGCAATATTTTCCAAGCCGAAATTTTTCTACGAGGACGAAATTCTCAAGCGATATCACTATTTACATAGACAGTCAGGCGGCTGTAAAAGCTCTCGAAAATAGATCGAAGGTAGTCAGCCGTTGTTGCAGAGAGCTACAAGATCTCAACGAACAACACGCACTGAAAATATGCTGGGTACCTGGTCATTACAACATCGTAGGAAACGAAGCTTCAGATGAGTTAGCTCGAGCTGGAGCTTATTTAGACATAATTGTCCGTTGTGTTTATGAGAGGATAGGAGAAAAATTGAGACGTTATGCCGACACAATGTGAATTAATTCATTAAGATACACACAAACGAAACCATTGCTAGAGAAAAAAGCTAAGGGAGAACGGGAAAACCTGTTACGCATTAGTAAGTTAGGACTGAGAATGTACATATGTAGGTATTATAACAGGACATAATGATCTCTGATATTTCTTAAAAAAGATACATCTTTGTGATGATGACATCTGCATATGGTGTGGCGAAGAAGAGGAAAATACATTCCCCTATTTTTGTCAATGCCCTGCAATAACACACAGTCGTAATAAATGTTTTGCCTCTTTTTTCTTTCAGAATATGGAGGACTTGAAGGGTATGAAAGCTATGCTGATCGTAAAATTTACAAAGCTTACGGGACTACCTAGAGGGAGTTAGTGAAACAGAGCTTTATACAGTGAAGAATATCAGAGGAGTCACTAAGAATCAATCAGTCTTGTGTGTCTACATATATACATATAATTATGTGCGATCCTCTCTAACCTAACATAACCTAATAGATGGATTTTAATAAAATTTCGTAGAAAGTACCTTAGTATCTAGGTTGAAATATATTACACTTATTTCCCCTCAAAAAAATATAACATTTTAATGAGAAAATATAAAATATAAAATCCCGAATGTATACAATTTGGCCGATTTAAAAGACTTGGCAGTACCTTAAAAGTGATATTTTAAATACAGGACAACTCTTAAAAAATATAAAATGGTAGATGTACGTAACCAAAGAACCAGAGTATGATTATTTTAGGCTCCTCTACGATCTGCAATGCGAACTATAGTTTCGTAAAGGTAGTGAGAATTCCAAAATTCAGCTTGTTAATAATAAATTAAGTTTAATAGTGCTTCTCCGGTAAAAACTTGAGTTTAATGGTGCTCCTCCTGTGAAAAATTGTGTTTAATGCTGTTCCTCCAGTAAAAACTGGAGGTTCTCCTGCTGTGAAAAATTGAGTTTAATGGTGCTCCTCATATAAAGGTTTGAGTTATATATGATGCTCCACCAATGTACGACTTATAAATAAAAGTTCACACGGTTATACACTATAACCAAAACGATTGCTCGTGGCTGATTCATGCAACCAGCAATAACTGTACCGCAGTACAGCTATTCGAAGCCAGTTAGGCAGGATAGTGAGGCGGAGACTACTATAACCTTAAAAAATACTGAAAATGTTGCGCGAGCGTTTTAACCCAGAGCAAGTTGACAACTGATAGAACTTTATATAAAACATATGTTGCCACATCCTAGGTAATTTGCCCAGTGACGGGGCCCTCCCTACAAAGTAAATTTATAAGCCATATCTGCAGCACTTTAAAAACAAAGGAGTCTTAAAATTTGGTGTGGATTATTTTGAAAGCAAAGCTAATTCGAACAAAATATTGTCAGAACGCTGACGATGTTGCGCGCTCTTCTAGTTTTAAATCAAGCAAACTGTGAATGCCTTAATTTTAAGGTGTAAATTGCAACAACAAATACTGTTTGAAAGCTTCTAAGTATTTTTAAAATTTATTTAATAATTTTTTTTATTTTTTTTTTTAGTTTCAGATTTATTTTCTGTTACTTACCAACTAAAATATTTTGAATTATTTTTTTTGGCGTTTTAACGGATTTCAAAATAAATATTTGAAAAATCCGTTTAGTCGCTTAATATTATATCATTATTAACTGCTCGCATTTTCAAATTGTTTTATTTTTTTTTAGTAAATTAAAGTAATAAAGATAGTTTAAAAATTAATTTTTAAAAAAACATGCATTTATTATAAAAAAAAATTTTGTATATTAAAAATAGTATTTAATAAAAGAAGCAAATTTAAAAATAAATTTTCCAAAATTACAAAAGTTGCAGTAAAACACAGGGGTACAAAAGTGGCTCAATTATGAATGTCAGGATAAAGAAGAAAAAAAAAAAAAATAAATAAGTAACAAATATTTTTATATCAATGATTTTTCTGGGTCAATAATTCAGTATGTAGTGGGTTAAGGTTACAACACAAACTACTTCTTCACATATTGTTTGTTGTTGCTTGGTTTTGTTTTTGGTGTTTTTTTTTTGGCTGTAGTTGTATTTTTTTTTGTGGCTCTCTTGTATTTGGAATCCGCTATTTTTGAGTAGAGACACAATATTTTTACTCATATACACACACAAAAATAATATATATATAAAATTTAAAATGAAAAAAAAAAACATATGGAATGCAATGAAAAAAAAGTGTAGCAAAAATTTTCACAAGACCACATTACAAGGAATTTAAAGGAATTTTTATTAAAAGTTTTTATAAATTTAAAAAAAAAAAAAAATTATTCAAATCTAAGAAAAATGTTGTATTAGAAAAAAAGTTTACTTTTTTTTTGTGAATCACAAGAAGAAAATTTAATTCTATTGAATTTTTAAGGACAACTTTTGCTTTTTTTCCTATTGAAAAGTGGATATTTTGTTGCACACTGTTACACTGTTTTAAAATTATGGTTTGTTTTCAATAAATTAAATTAGCAAATAATTAAAAATTTTTGTATTTCTTATATTATTAAAATATGTATGTATTATGTAGTTTTTTTTTATTAAATTTTTACAATTTTTGTTGAAGCTTCCGAACCGTTATGATGAAGAATAAAATTTATTCTGTTCAATTGGTCTGTATACCAAAAGGAGTTTACCCAAAATATAAAATTGTTGTAAGGCAAAATCCTTAAAATTTTATGGACATGCGCTTTGGAATTAAATATAAAAAAAAAAATTATTTAAGTATAAAAACAGCACAAATAAATACATATCGTCGCGTTTATTCTTAAACCAAGTAAGCGCCAAAAAGTGGTTTTTCAGAAAACGAAAAAAAACTTAATAACTTCTTTAATATGGGTTTCAAAACGATTTCAAAACATGGCTGTGTGACTCTCTGAAGGGTATAGAAATTTTTTTTTTTTTTAATTTGTTACTTACAATTAATTGTAGCCAAATCTGTCGCTTACGTGGTTTTGGCGCAACCAGCAAATCGCAAATTTCTGTGTGTAAATTAACATTTATTTTTATATTTATCAAAAAAAAAAAAAAAAAAAAAAAAACTTTTAACTTTACCAAAAATGCTCCAATTGGCCTGAAACCTTCCTGATTTTTTTATTCTTAAATACAAAAAACTTACTGGTTGAGTCTTTAACATTTCCAAGTTGAAATATAAAAAACATTATACGCAAATGTCATTTGTATGGCGCTTACGAGGTTTTGAAAATTGATTTTTTTTATTTTTCATACAAACTTTTTAACATGAGAATGTAGTCTGGTGGCAAATGTTATTTTCTACCATAAAAACCAAAAAAGTCAATTTCGAAAAAATGACGCTTACGTGGTTTAAGAACAAACGTGACGATATATATTTTACAATTTTTGTTTCTGGAACCATTTTTAAATTTTATTATAAAATTTCTGTGAAAAAAGTACATATTTAAACTTTATTAAATTAAAAAAAAAAATACTTTTTTACTATAAAAATATAAAAAAAAAAATATTATTTCATTAATGATTTTTCAACATGAAAATTATAATTTTTTGTAGAGAAAAAATTTTTTCTATAGAAATTTTTTTTTCTATATAGAAACTTTTTTCTATAGAGAAAATTTTTTCTATAGAATTTTATTTTATTTTAATATTTTTTAATAATTTAAAAAAAAAATTCTTTAGAAAATTTTAATATTTTTTTCCCTAAAGAAAAATTTGTTCTCTTTTCACTAGAGCAAAATAATATTTTTACTGAAAAAAATCTTTTTTTTTGTTTATAGAAAAAAATTTTCAATAGAGAAACAAAATTTACATGGGGAATATTTTTTATTGTAGCCGTCAATAACGATCATTCTGCACCAATTCAATAGCTTTGCGATTAGAATTTCGGCAAAAAGTTTACTCAAGGTTAGTAAGGTTAAAAACGGTAGGATACACAAGAATCCTACACGAAGTAGGTTTGAATGGAATGTTGTTTAAAAACCTTGGGCTAACGGACTGTAAGGAAACTGTGCTTGATTATGGCAGTAGGAATTCCGAACAGGGATGCTTGGATAAAATCTGGTAAACTGTACCAGGGTTGGGTTTTCATAGATGGGGTCCTAAGATGAATAGGAACTAGCATACGGAAGTATTATATTCTACCAGATGAGTGTAGTGTTCTCCAGGCAGATACACTAGTAGTCCAAAAACTCACGGATTATGTGTTTGTGTACGTTGACAGACAAGCGGCACTTAAAGTTTTGAAAGACCACCAGGTCAATTCAAAGTCAGTCAGCAATGTATTGATAGATAACTATATATTCAGATTGTTCTAAGTTCCGAGTGAGTGCGGACAATATTTAGCCCATGTAAGACAAATGCAAACTACTCCTAGGTTTGTACAGAACAATTCTAAGTGCCATTGTAGGTGTGATCTCTGGCCCCTACGCCTTTGTGGCACGAACCAGTGGATGGATTAAAAGTACATCAGATTTCTGTAAGGCTTAGAAAGCTAGACAAAAGATTTCAGGATGGACTAAGCGACAAGTTTTGGGTGCCAACTATACAGAACAAAATTTTTGCTTCAATTAAAGGTTTTCAATGGTTTCACATTCAACTTTAAATTAATTTTTAATTAAAATAAATATTTACTTAATTGAATTATTATTTAATTCATTCTTAATTAATTATGTAATTGAGTCAATTAAAAAATTAATTAAATATGTATCTGAAACTTAATTAATTATGTAATTGAGTCAATTAAAAAATTAATTAAATATGTATCTGAAACTAATTAAAACTGTTAATGGCATTAACAGTTTCTTTCTTTTCCTTGGAGAAAAGTTGACAATATTTCCTCTACAGAAAAATATTGTTTTTCCGGAGAAATTTTTTCTTTTCTCTAGAATTCTCATTTTGTTGTTTTTATAGATAATTTTTATAGAGAGTAGAGAATAGAGAATTTCTGTTATAATTTTTTTTTGAAATACTCAATTTTTTCTTATAGAACATTTTAGTTTTTTAATTAGAAAACCATTTTTTCTCAATTGAAATATTTTTTTTAGTCAGAAAATGTTCTTTTATTATAAAGAAAAAACCTTTATTGGAGAAACAAATGTTTAAGAATATTTTTCTTTAGGAAACATTAATTTCTCTAAACATAAAATATTTTTCTATAGAAAAATATAAACTTTTCTGTAAAGAAAAATTAAAAGAAAACTTTAATGAAATAATTGAAGTTTTTTTTTTTAACGAAGGAAAACATCAAGCAGAATTTAAATAATTTTAATTGTAAAAACCGTTCCCTTTGCTTATTTTTATTAGACAGAGGGAGAGAGAGAGAGATTTCAGTATTCAAGCGAGTTAAAAAATTTTCTTTAAAAATTCCATCACAATTTTGACAACCCACCCTAAAAATTACAACTCTAAAGGCATTTTCAATGAAGCAACATGAATTTAACTATATTTTATTGTTGTTGTCATTGCAACAAGTTTTAAAAAAAAAATTGATATTAATATGAGACATGCGTTGCATGTACATAAATTCTCCACAAAAAAATTTTAATAATAAACAAACGTAAATTTTGAAAGCAAATGAGGTTAGGTTTTGACCACTTGTTTGCTTTCTATTGCTCCTGTGAATGAGAGAAGTTTTTGTATTTTTCTTTTTAGTTTCTTTTACTTTTAACCACAAAAAAAGAGGATTCGGCGCTTTGACTTCAATGATAAGGTATTAAATGAAAATAAACATTAATAAATGACAGTTGTTAAACAAGTGAATGAAGTTGGCTGTGATTAATTAAAGTTGCCAGATGATATTTAAACAGATTTTTGAAACACAGTGGTAAACAAAATAATTTAAATATAAAAAATTTATTACTATTGTTCTTTTATATTGTAATAAATTTTTATATTGTAATAAATTAAAAAAGACCACCCAATTTTCATATTGAAAAATTATATAATTAATCACGTGAATTGTTTTCACATCAGTCTACTGTTTGACAGCAATATGTACCAATTGACGAATAAATTCTTGTTGACGCCTGTCAAGTGCTTTCTAACACTTGAATTATTTTGTCAAGTGTTTGGGTTCTCTTGTGTGTTAAACGAAACCACATAAATTAAAAGAAAAATGGAATTAAATTTCCTGTAAATAAAAATACTGCAGACACAAAAAGATAAAAAAGTTACGCAGTCCTCTTGACATATGTATGTATTCATACTGATTTTTTTGTTTACATAATAATAGCCACACCACGGGTGACTGCCGGCTCTCAGTTATTACGCATTACCAACCAGTTAATTCAAAATTTGTGTTTCATAAATAAAGGATCTCATCACACACATCTCAAGTGTTTGTTTTTTGTTTGTTTACCTTAGTGCACGTGTGTGTTTTGTCAAGTGTTGGTGTATTTCTCACTGACATCTTGTGTGTGCGTGCAGTCACCCAAATAAATTATTGTCTTTAATTGTTTTTTGAAATTTGGCGCCATTATAAGTTAAGGATGTTGCCACACTGCTGTAAAAAAATCGAATATTAAATAAAGCATCACAAAAAATCAATCTTTATTTTTTTGAACTGTGTTTGTGAGAATCTTAAAAAATATGTCTTGGTTAAGTTAACGATTATTTGCTCCTAAATAAAAAAAATAGACTGTATATATAATTATGGCACTATGCTCATTATAGGAATAATTGGAGTTAATATATATCTATACAGATAATAAAATAGTAACTTATTTCCTGTCTGTCTGTCTGTCTTTCTTTGTGTTCGCATCACGTAAAGACTACTGGATGGATTTTAACAAAATTTGCGAGGAGGTACCTTAGTGTTCTGATTCCAATATTGGATACTTTTTTCCCGCAAAAATGTTTTATTTCCAAGAGAAAGTGAAGAAAAAGTGCGCCGATTTTTTTTACCGATTTAAAGGATACTGCATACTTTAAGGCTTCTTTTATTTTTAAAGCAGTATATTTTAAGCAATGTTGCGCAACAGATGGCGCTATTTTAAAATAATGAGTAACTCATTTTCTGTCTGACTTTTACAATAATTATTAAAATTTTTAAAATTTTATAATTTTATATAAATTTTAGAAATTTATCCAGGGATGGGTACATTGATATAAGGTAAATACGTAAGAGTCTTACAATTTGGTGTGGACTACTTTCAAAGCACAATCGCACAAAATATTGTCAAGACGCACACAAGTATGCTATATTGATGCGAACACAACAAATAAAGACGATAGACACACAGGAAATGAGTTACTATCTATTCATATAATAAAATAGTAACTTATATGAGTCTGTCTGTCTGTTTTTCATTTGTGTTCCCATCACATCAAAACTACTAGAGGGATTTTGACAAAATTTTGTGAAGAGGTACTATAGCATCCTGATTCGTATATAGGATACTTTTGTTGCGCAAAATATCTCATTTCCAAGAGAAAGTGGAAAAAGAACAGTGAAAAGCAATTTCCGGTTTAAAGGTACTGCAATTTTCGGTTTTAAACTGGGATATTCTTAACTCTGTTATATTTTCAACACACCTTTTTATTTTTGAACGTTCGATATTTTAAAAACTATTGCACAACATTAGGCGCAAATTGAATAAAATTTGTATTTGATTTGTAATTTTACTTTGTGGAACTACATTGTTATTTAAAAATTTTAAACACCTTTTACAGAGGTTTAGAATAACTTTTAGAATTTTATCCAGGGGTGGGTACCTTTATAAAAAGTAAATACATAAACCATAACTTATGCATTATAAAAGTAAGAGTCTTACAATTGGTGTGGAATACTTTCAAAGCCAAATCAAGCAAAATATTGTCAGGACGCCCACGACATGGCGGGCACAGCTAGTTTCATTATATGTATAGATTAATAAAGATTGTGAAATATTCAGTTTGATATAACATTTATTTCTTATATGTCTTGTTTGACATTTCGAGCAACGGAACAAATTAAGGATTTCACCACAACCTTGTATATAAATTTGCCTTGTTTGAAGTTTAAATTATAGACTTGAAGGACTTAAATTTTCTTTTTATTATATAATAATTAATATAATTTCATTTCTTATTTTGTTGAATTTTGAATTTTTTAAGAAAATAATTTTTTTTGGTGAGTTGACGATATGTGGTGAATTTTATTTTTTATTGGTGAATTGGCTATACGTTGTGAATTTTATTGGTGAATAATCAATATTTTTTGTGAATTACTCATTTTTTTTTTTGGGATAAATTTTCGTTGTTACTAAAAACTCAAATTACGGGAAAGAGTTTTCAAAAAACAAGTTTCCATTTAAATGTCAGCTACTTTATGTATTTTAATAATTTTTTTCAATATAAAATACTCAAAACACATATTCTGAATTAGTGCCGTATTTTCTATAGATTCAAATGATCTATTTTTAGGCTCAAGTTCTTCGCAGCTATCCAGAAAATGCATTACATTCTGCTAGTGTCTAAATAAATGTTTCCCATTTTTCTTTAAATAAATTAATCACCTAATTTGTATAAAAATATTCTTCAAGTAGTACGAGAGAATAAAACAACTTGAGCCTAACTTCATTTAGGGATTATTAAAATATTAGCAATTCTGAAGAAAACAGGAAAATCATATTTTAGGTACTAAATACAAATTAAAAAATGTACTTTCAATTCAGTTTGGGGGTTACGAACTCGAGCCAAATAATAATTTATTTGATAATAAAAAATATTTTGATCAACAAATATAAAGTGAAATACTCTAAAAATTTGAGTAAATGTTTCCGGATGAGCTGAAAATGAGCAATAAATAAATTGTAAGTGTTTTATAAATTATTATTTAGATAATTAGCGCCATCTATTTTATTAGAAGAAATTCCGCAATTTTTCTTTTAATTCATTAAAAAAATAGACTTTATACTAAAATGCTATTTTTAGCATTTCTTGTTTTATTTTAATTGTGATCTCATTGTAGATTTATCGCAAATTCCTTAAAAATTTCTGTTCCATGCCCACCAATACTTGTTCTTGTAATTTTTCCAATGCTTTTATAATTTGTGCATCTTGTTTTTTTACTAATCATTCTCATCTGATTTAATTTATTTTTATTTCATTCGAAGTGCATTTTTATTTTGAAACTTTTTTTGTTCGCCTTCCATTACATTAATCTTATTTCTTAACGTTTGCTGGTGTAGTGCTGCTGCTTACTAACTATAAACCCCCCCTCATCATTAGTTTTTATTTTCGCGATCTCAACTTTACAACAATACGCAAGAGTATTTTTTCTTTAATGTAAGAATAAAGGGGAATACAGTATTTTACAGGAACTAATGATGTACTTAATACAAATAAAAAAAAAACTTTATGAGATATTGTAGGGGTTCCCTTGTTTATTTTTGAAAATTTAAAATGCAACAGAATTGATAATTGTCACTAAATATTCCTTCGGCCATGCCGAATCATATATACCCTTCACCATAGTAATGCTAGCTAGATATTGTGTTACCCTCTTACGTTTTTTTTTTAAATTTAATGTAAATTTTTTTAAAATTTTTTTGAAAAAATAGTTTGAAACATTTTGTAAATTTTTTATAAAATTATTTTTTTTAAGTTTTTGTTTAAATTATTTTTTAAAAATTTGTTTAAATATTTCTTTTGCTTTTGTTTTTAATTTTTTGTAATTATTTTTCGGAATTTTTTTTTGTAAAAATTCGGAACTTCATGCAATCTATTTATTTGATATTATTTTTGAAACTGTTTCGTAAAAATTTTTTTATAAAAAAATTCTTGAAAAATTTTTGTAAAAATATTTTTTTAAAAATTGTTTGAACATTTTTTTTTTAATTTCTTGTAAAGTTTTTTTTGGAAATATTTTGTAAAATTTTTTTGTAAATATTTTTTGGTAAACTCTTTTGAAAATTTGTTGTATTTTTTTCTTAATTTTTTTTTTGGAAAAATTTTTTATAAAATTATTTTTGAAAATTTTTTGTAAGAATATTTTTTAAAATTTTTTTTTAAATTTTTTTTTGAATTTTTTTTTTTAATTTTTAAAATTTTTTGTAAAAATTAGGAAGTTCCTGTAATCTATATTGCGTTAGAATGCTCAGACTAAATCCAAAAAATCCTTAAACATTTTTTTCTAATAGTGACCTCCCCTAATGGGCCTATTGACTGCTCCTGGTTACTAGAGGGCACCCTTTGGGTCTATTGGCTACCTCTATATGTATTGCTTTTTATAAAGTCCTTTGATACAAATCAAAGCAGAAAAACCTAACCAAGCTAAAAATAAACACAAAACTGGCCCTCGCAAGGGGTTATTGATCCCACAAGATCTGTATGCACTCATTTCGATCTACCTGTTGCGTTCTAATATTTATTTGACAAAAAAGCAAAAGAGAATCAAATAAAGCAAAAAAAAAAAAATTGAAAAATATACGAGGACGCGTTTTTTGCCCACAGCATCCAAAGGAATGGTCCGATGTTGCTGAATTGGAATCCAAAAATTCTCGAAACTATGCCTGACAGATTGTATCTCGTCTGCTACCTTAGCAAATGAAATTACTACCCGAACATGGACAAACGGACAGACGGACATCGCTCAGAATAAACTTTATAGGGTCGGAAATTAATATTGTAGAAATTATACACTGAATGACAAACTTATATATACCCTTTCCACCCACCTGTGGTGAAGGGAATAATTAACAAATTTCAACATAAACCGAAAGAAAGTTCACAAAATAATTTGTGCAAAAAGCCGTCTTCAAGGTAGTCATTGCATCTAAAAAGGAAAGGCGGTCATTGCATCTAAAACAACAATATGAAAATAAGATTTTTCAATTTACACAAAACAAAAAAGAACATAATATATCACACCCTATTTGGGGTTACCCTATATTTTTTATTTTATATTTTTATAACTTTTGTTATAGTAACCACCCTATATAAATTTTATGTGTCATGTCTTATGTAGGGATACCCTTTAATTTTTTATTTATTTTTTATATTTGTTGTTACTGCAGATATAGAAATTCTCAATCTGTGCAAATTTCAAGTGTCAGTGTATTACGGCGCAAAAGATATTATTCTATGGGACACCTTTTGATTATTAATTTTGTATTATTATTTTTATACTCGCTATTACAGCGGTCATAGTAATATACACTCTTTCCTGTCTGTCTGTCTTTTTCTTTCTGTTCGTAAATTTCAAGGGACACCCTTACTTCAATGGAAATTTCATTTATAGTCTTTGGCATAAAGTTTTTGCGATGATTTTAGTTTTTTCTTTTAGTTTAAACTTTAATCAAAAATACTACTTTGCTTGCACTCACATATACACACATACATACATATGTATGTATCTAAATATACATATGTATATATGAATGTACTTGCAATCCAACTGTCAGTCCATCAAATGTTATAAATAGCTCAAAGTGAATCGCTTTTAATTTCAATTTGATTTATTTTAGTATAAATAATTTTTTTTTAGTTTTTGTCCGATAAACAAACCTAGGACATGCATGTTTAAAAAAGTAGCAGCCAAAACTAAATTAGCGCTGAAAGCGCTATCTATCTGTCAAAAATTTTGATGTGCATACAAAATGTATGAAGCACACCTAAGTAGGGCGGCGCGTCAACGCTTTGTAATTGGAAAATCCGATTTTGACACTTGGTAAAATTTTGTGTAAGAAAAATAATTTTAACAATTAAATTAACCAAGAAATTATTTGTTATCGGATTTAAAAAAAATTAATTTTAATAAAATTTTAAAGATTTTTCTTTTCTGATTTGCGCAAAAAAACATGAACAACACATTTGCTTTTATTTATAGTCAAAAATCTTGAATGCTTGTTAATCTTATTTTCAGTATTGAGTTTTCCTTTTGTCCCCTTTTTAATTGTCGCCGCACCCCTGTTGCTTCAGTAAACAATTACAAATCTTGTGTACAAGTAACTGAATGACTGACTGACTGAAGAGAATATTTAAATAAAGGAAAATTTACGCACAAGCAGCCAATCAATTGTACTTGACATGAAGTATTTATAAAATGCAAGACACGACAGGGCACACACACACACGCCATACACATTAAAAAAAGACAACACAACAAACCTTCGTGCAACACTTTGTGTATTAAAGAAACAAAAAAAAAAAAAAAAAAAAAATGCAACAAATACTGCCTGCAGCAACAATGGCATGACATGAAAAAGGAAACAAGTGCGTAAAGCAACATTAAAAGTGACTGTGAATGATGAGACGAGTTCATAATGGCTTCTAAATACACCACAACAATGGTTAACAAGTGATGCCAGATGAATGCATTTGTGCTCACTTAAAATCAAATTAAAAATTTCTTAAAATAAAGAAAAATATTAATTTTGAAGACCACAAAAGAAAAAAAGAAGAAAGATAATAAAACGAAAAGAACTATGAGTTCCAATCTAAGACCAATCTAAATAAAAGCGCAAAGCTTTGTCGTTGTAATAAAAAATCTAAATAAGAGCGCAAAGCTCTGTAATGACCAGTAATGTTAACTTATTTTGTTTAATAAAATTTTATAAATCTAAACGAAAAATTGAGATAAAATCGCTAGATAAAGCGGAAAGTAGCTAAAATGTCATCACTTTTGCTCTGTAAAAATTGGATTTTCCAATTACTAAGTCCCTTTCCACACTTCCAATTTTAGTTTCTGCAACATTTTTTATTTCTCTTATGAAATTGCATTCGTGTCCATACTTTAACAATTGTGTTTCTGACGACTGTATACTTTTATACCGTCATTCTCATGTCGAAAAGAGCAAACAACAACAGAGTCGCAGGAAAGTTACATAAAACATCGTACCGCTGCCATTTTTATTTCCCCTCCCAACAACAATTACATGTGTTGCAGAAATAAAAATTGCAAGTGCGGAACGGAACTAAGCGTTGACGCCTCACTATTAAGGCTTGCTACTTTCATTTTGTATGTATATTCGAATTTTTGACAGAGCGCTTATTTAGGCTGAAATGTTATGACAATTTACGTTATGAGGATGGCTCTAATCCTATCTAGTTCCCTTTTAGCAATTCTAATTCTTTGTTACTAGCAATGGCAAAGTATTGAGTAGCAGGTACCGAGTATCGAGTATTCGGTAATTTTTTTGTGAGCACTCAATACACAAAAGTATTTAATCCATATTTTTAGGTTAGTATTTTTAAAATTAAATTGAATAGAATATTTGAAGACTACGACAAGAAATTTCCGTTGCTATTAGGTAAACGGAAGTATTGAATACTATTGGGTACCCAATTGAATACTTTTCAATGCAGTATCGGGTAATTAAAAATAGTAGAAATTACCAGCTGTAATTGTTAGTAATTCTAAGAAGTTCTTGCAGTGTTAATTCTTCAGAGCAATGCAACTATAGAGACAGCTTCTAAATTAATCGATAGTTAGTGTGGGTTCTTACTTTTCCTGATTACAATTATTCCACTTTTAACCACTAAAATGATTTCTTGGCCTTTTCAAACGTTTTTCTTCTCTACTTTTTTCTTCTTTTGTAAAAAAAAAATATTAACACTCAGGCAATTATGCCTGCAAAATGAAATGTGTCACTTTCGTTGGAAAATGGATAGTGTAATGCTAAGACAGGCGGTGAAATAAATGAGCCTTACTTTTATCAACACTGCAATTGAACGTCATAATTATTTTTGCAACAGTGTTGCACCGCCTCTGGTATCAAGTAGGCAGCTTTTGAAGCTTTATAGGCTGTATAGTGGTATAGAGTAATACCGGCGAAGGAGAGCGTAAGTAAGAATAGAACAAACTAATACATATCAGTTTGGTAAAATGGTTTATCGCAGTTGTAGCCGATGTGCTCCTCTGTCTAAGCTACAACACACCCTCAGTTATTCTCTATTTTCGAATTTATTGTAAAATCTTTAATTAAATTTTAATTGTTTTGATAAGAGTTAATTTATTATTTTATGGTAAAGTCTAGTAAAATGTATATTTAAGCGGAGATCCACAAATAGCGCACGCTTGCGCTTTATCTTTCAAGATTAAGAGAAAAATGCGGAAAAATTGCGTTGGAATGTGTTTGAGTATTGAGTAAGTTATTTAGTTTGAGGCTGTTATTTCGCAGACGCAACGTCACAAAGCGCCTCTCGTTATCCGACAGAGAAAGACAGAACTGCTAATATATCACGATTTTTTTCCACACTTCAGAATCCATAAGAGATCCATATCTTTAATCCCTTTATTTTGTAGCTTTTGATACAATTGATTATTTTTGTTTAGTTAACACCTAAGTTCTCGCCTTAGCTGCGCACAGTACAGAAGCAGTAATCTTAAAAAGTACTTTTTTTTTGTTAGTAAAAGGTAGCACTTTTAAATTTAATCTTTACGTGCTTGTTTAATATTGTTAGTTTAAAAATGTTTCTAAGTGACCTTATTCCCACTTGGTCTTTAAATCTGGCAACACACTTTATATAATTGTTTGTTGATGATAATTTTCTCTTTTAATCAAAACAAAATAATGCATTTGAAGCAGGGATGGCAAGCGAAATTTTAAAATTGTACCAACAAGCTTCTTAAATTATACTAAAGACTTTTATTTAATTTTAAATTTTAATTTATTTTGAATAACAAATAAAATATAAAAGGATAACTGTTTTAACAAAATCAACTTCAATATAAATGAAAAAAAAAGAATTTATGAGTATTTTAAAAGCATTATAAAAATATAAAATCATATTTTAATACTACATATCATATTTTTATAATACACTTGGCAAGGCAAATACCGGCAACTGTATAGCTGTTAAACTGAAATCGATGAGTTCTGTAGAAACCCCCTCTCACACGTAAAACAGTGGATGGCAGATGGCAATCAATTAATGTAGGGAGAATATCGAAGCAGACCACTTCCATAATTGGTCCCTTTTTGACGATTGCAATCTAGAATTGGTATGTGCCAGCTGACTCAAGGCAGATCTCTGAATGAGCCTATGTGTACATTACAAGAGTGATCTAATTCGCGCTAAACTAAAGCCTTGCTAGAGACTTCTAAGATTTAAAGAAATGTAACTGAAGAATATCGTGGCTATGATTGCTGAATATAAGAAATTTGATAGTTATGCCAAAAAAATAATAGTATAGTCAGTCTTTTTTTAAGAAAAGGGAATCTTTAAATTGAAATAAAACACAACAAAATATAGAAAGTCACTCTCCCACAGCAAGCAATGGCTTTAGATTGCAATCTGCGAGGTGACTCAAGTCAGATGTCTGAATGAGCCGTTCACATAGGCGAGACAAAAAATTTTTTTTTTTTTTAATAACTATGCAATTATTTTTATTAATGGGATAATTTAATGGAACTAATATTTTAAAATTAATTAAAGCATGTGGCCGCTGCGAGTAAACAATAGACGTACACCCTTCGCAGGAACCCAGGCTGTATTTAACGAACTGCTCGTATTTTCGCTTCCAATTATTTGATCGCATCCAGTTTATCTGCATAAACATAGGACTTTAGAAATCCTCACAGATAATAATGTAATTATAAATTTTCTATTTAATTTATAACAGTAATGTATGGAAGATTATATTGATTATACTAGCTATCCCCGGAGTGCCTCGCTACATCCATCCACAAAAAATACAATAAACACTTGGAAAAGAAGTTGGGCCAACCTTCTGCATTTGGCTCGATTATGACCATTACTATGAGGATTATTTGTGCAAATATTCAAGACTTTACATATTTTAGTTCTCTAGTTACTTAATAATAATTTTTCACTTTGTATTGTAGGTGGCACACCCACTGTCCCAAACCAGTCTGTATTTTGTTAGACTATGCAGATTAGTATGAGAGTTAGTTGTGAAAAGTTTCAAGGCTCTACCTATTGCGGATCTACAGTTAGACGATAATAATTGTTAACTTTGTATGGGAGGTATCACGCCAAGTGGTGAAAAATTTCAAAGATCTGCCTATTATTGTGCTACAGTTACTTAAAAAGTGGGCGTGGTGAAATTTGATTTGCAATAACGCGATTATTACACACTGTCTTGTTTAGCTAATAGTTCCACCTGGTTAATGTCATCTAGTTTTGTCTCCGAAACTACATCACCATGCTCTTATAGCGCTCACCATTTACTATATCAGATTTTCTGCATTTTATTCAAAAAAGGTATGGAGCAATTATATCTTCAGACCTCCTACCTACACAAAACATATTTTCTTTTGAGATGCATGGTTTAATCTTGTTAAGTGTATTTTGTGTATTTAATTTTGGTCTCCTTAAATTCGAAAATTGTTCTTGTTTCAATTCTTCTTTTCAATGGAAATGTGCCTCATTACTGAATTTCTTGTTTACGCATCTATTTGATGGACTATTGTTAGTCTTCAGTTCAGTTATTCAGTTATTTCAGTTATTGTCAAATTTTGCTGTATAGTTGAATTCGAAAGACTTAGTTGCTGGGATCGAAGACAAATCGGTGTGTCTCGTTTATCAACCACTCTTTTAAAAACTCTGTTAATATTTGCGTTGATCCATTTGATTCAAACTTTTGGACCAAATATATACATAAATATACGCTCAGAAAGTCAATTATATAAACTGAAATATTTTCGTACAGGACGATTAATTTTTTTCTCTAACATTCATTTGCATTATGCAAATCGGTACTCGAAGACGTTTTTTTGTTGCGAATTGATCCATGTCAAATTTTGTAAGGATACCTAAAATCAAGGCGAATTAATTTCACCTGGTAAGAGCGTTACGGCAAATACAAGAAAACAACAGCTACGAGAATTTGTTATTAGCAGAAAATAATTAGCAGCTCCAACGCTACCACCTAGTAAAATCAATTCGCCTTGCCTAGAATATAAATTTCTATTTGAATAATATTTCTCACTGTCATGTGGTAGCTCAACTCTAATACCTTTAATTTTTCGGTTTCGAATTGTAGCAACATTACAATATACAACAACTATGCCATCCCTGATTTGAAGTGTAAAACCCCCAGTGAGAGCGAGAGAACAAATGAGAAATTATTTAAGTGATAAAAAGGCACAGAACTAACTTGTGTATCTTTTCAAAATGCCCACAATATCTGATGATTTGCTAGAGATGGATTTACTACAGCAACAACAGATAAAATTAAAAAAATTAAAATACACCCGCACTATTGAGAAAAATAACAATAATAACAACAACAAGTAGAAAAAGCAAAAAACACAACAACTGAATTAAATTAAAGGAGAAAATACCCAAAAGTAGCGCAATCATCTTAAGCAAGAAATCGTCAAGAAATTTTCAGTTTATGTCACACATTCGTGGTGGATACAACATTTCGTGTGCGATTGGAACTCGTGCTCGATAGATTTTCTTAAAAGCAAACATTTGTAGACGAAAAAATTTGGTGCGATTTTTTGTTGTTTTTGCAAAATTTTGAATATTTTTTTTTTGAAATGAAAAACTAAATTTAAAATTGAATCAAAATAAAAGAAAAAAAAAAAAAACAAAATAATAACGAGCGCGTGAATATAATTGTGGTATTTACGACATCATGTCGCGTAGCCAACTTATGAGATGTTGAGATTTTTTGTACGTCATTTAACGAGACAATTTTGTCGCCGTTATTGTTGTTATTGTTGGTAAATTATTCTTAATATTATTTAGTGTCTTTGGTCTCAGTTGTAGCAGAGATAATAATACTAGAAATGTGATTGAAGTGATTATAAACAAGTGACAAGTTGAATAGAGATGACTGTCTGTCTGTTTGGATGCTGGATGTGCATGTCATCGTACCACAGAGTACCTAGCAGGCCAATGCAGAAATTAAATTAAAAGATTTGTTTTTATAAAAACAAAGAAAAGCAAATAAATTAAAGTGGATATAAATT
Organism: Phasia obesa; assembly: GCA_949628195.1. Lineage (NCBI taxonomy): Eukaryota > Metazoa > Arthropoda > Insecta > Diptera > Tachinidae > Phasia > Phasia obesa. The sequence continues at coordinate 12,660,843 of OX451219.1, forward strand.
AAATTAAAAGAAGGAAAGCGTAAAATAAATTAAATATTTTGTTTGGCTAAATAATAAAAAAAAATTGAAATAAAAAAAAAAAATAAATAAAAATAAAAATAAAAAAACACACGTAAATTAAAAATTTGGATTTTAGATTAAAAGAAAATTTTATATCTTGCTATCTAGCTAAAGTAAGTGCTAGTTTTTTTTCGTTACCTTTTAATACATCTGTCATTCAACCTCATAAATGTCAAAACTAATGGCGTTTTCAAATTTCTTAAAATTATTTATGTTTCCTCTTGTTGTAGAATTTTGAAATAGTGAAAACAGAAGAGTCTAGAATTAATAAAATCGTGGGTTCATTTATAAATACTTTTATCAAGTTCAATAACCGCAACCAATAGCGGTATCGGTTTTAATAACGGTATTTGAATTATGTCGGTATAAAACCTTTTCGAACCCTAAATATACATAAAACATACATACAAAAACACATACATTCATACCTAAATATGTACATCCATATGTATACACTGGTATTGTACGAGGGTAATTTGATAATTCTGTGACTTTTTAAATAAAAGATATTTTTTTCGACAAAACAGCATTACATAGTCTCCTTTATGCTTAATATATGTACATATGTATATAGTCCGTTGGGCGTCTTTGTAGTATTTTTTACTCTCTCCAAACATTAGAATATCTCAAGGCCCCCAAATAAGACATTTGTTTCAAGGAAAAAATAGGAAATAATCAGAAACTAATTCTAAAGTAAATGGTTGTAGATTCGAACCCAATTAAAAATTTTTTGACAACATAAGTGCGCGACCCTGGATTGTCTTCATAGTATAAATGTGCTTAAGAGTAAACGTCAGTACCTAGTGGGTTGCTCTTACCTGACTTTGGTCTTACCATTGAGTGAAATTGAGGCATACACTAGCGCCTCAATACGGATTTTACACAATTAGTAGCAATTTATAGAATATGGAAAGCCTAGAGTCATGTTCTAACTCGTCGTTTAAGGGTTTTGGAAATCATTAAACTCCTTTCTGCAACAGCAACACTTGACCAACCTTGCATCATCCCTGCAAATCTTGGTCCAAACCACAGACACCACGTATATCGCGAAGGGACCAGTCGTTTGGACACTGGTCGGGCGCTCAAAAGACCTATATACACAGAGACCTGTTCTTCCAGATTCAGGTTCCAGGAAGCCCGGAGGCTGGTGGCCCGAAGTAGCGGCATCAAGGCTTGAAGATCTACAATGACAATAGTACTCCCGAGAGAGGGGAGTTAGGACCTCTAACTGAGGTCGTTTTTATTTCAAATCAATATTGAATCTTTTTTAAGACTAAACAATATTCGCCGGTAATCGTTGCCATCTTTTTAAGGTTAACAATGTGAGTGACAACGCATGCTCCCAAAAAACTGTGATCGTGACGACGTTGTCTGAGAAACCCAACTTAGTCCACGTTCACCTGAAGAAATCCACCTACTTGATTGTTCCAAAAGGGGCAATAACTTCTCGTTGGGATGGCGGCAACTATCGTTTGCGGATAGCTTTTTGACCACAATGACACTCGGTAAACCAATTTTCAACCCTTTGAAATTTATGTTGCAGAGTCAAAAATTCGATTGATAAAATCAGAAACATAATTGGAAATGGTGTAGTATTTATTGCAAGTCAATTAAAAATAAAATTTAATAAAAAGCAATGGCTTTAAATAAACTACTGCTTTTTTATCAATTTTACTTTATGTTATTTTTGAAAAAATTATGTAAGCGTGACACTTCGTGAACGTGGCTTCGTTTTTTTTTCTACTCACTTAAAAGGAGCATAAGCATATAGCAGAAAAAAGTATGTATATATAATTACGTACATATAAAATGGTATGGTGCTCGTGACCATGCAGAATCGTGTTTAAAAAATTTACTCACGCTACCATCTCTATTGTAAATATATTTAGATTCCATATAATGTAATAGAAATAGTTCATTGAAATTTTCCGCCCAAGAATGAATACGAAGAACAAGCATTAAAAGAAACTATTTAGCAAAATCATAAAACTACATCCATTAAAAATTAACACTTGAGGCAAATTACTCAATTATCTTTAACAGCATTTTCTAGGTGAAAATTGAATTTAAGCTAAAGGGCGAAAAAACATTATACAGCTGCTGCTGCTGCTGATGATGATGATAAGAAATAATGATAGTGATTTACAAACATACCAACACATGCACATTGACACTTCCTTGACTTGCAAGTGATAAACACACAATTTACAAATTAGAAATACTATACTCGTTTGCCTCGTATGATGCTATTCCATGATGGTGTTTTGGCTTTTTCTTTTCTTTTTCTTTTAAAAAGGCTTAAAATTCTTGTGCCGATAAAAGGAAACGCAATAAATTCAATTACAAAACTACGCAACGGGATATATGTTATAAAGATGACAGAGATAAAGTTATAAAGTCACACACACATACACACTTATATACACACAGACATATACACTTGTATAATTTTAGTGCATAGGAAAGCAATGTTTAAAGGAAATATTGTACAAATGATGACTTCCGGTAAACTGTTGTTGTTTACGTGTTTAAAAAGCAACAACAACAAAAAATAGTTTGAAAGGAAATATGTAGTTGATGGTTTCATAAATATATTTAATTTAATTTTGTTTGAGTTTATTGCAGTTTTTATTTGTAAACAAACATTACTTTTTAATAAAAACATCCAAAACAATTTCTCTTTTAATAAACAAAAGAGAAATTTTAGATAAATTGTAGCTCTTTGGGATTTCTTGTCAACAAGAATTTATACCAGATTTTCTTTCTACCTTATAGTTATCACAGTTTATTATTTTGGTTTAAATATACACGCACACACACATACACATACACTCACTCAGCCATACACACTTTTAACATAAAAAAAGTCAAAAATGAAATTTCAGTTTCATTTAACATCAGACTTGTCGTACACTTTTACGTCTATACTTTGTAAGTTCATAGAGTGACATACAGACAGACAAACGCACGGACTTACAGACAGACAATGGCTATGGGCTTTTAAAAGTGTGTGTTTCGTGTGTTTGACACAAAATAAATACAACATTTAAAATCTTAACGTAAATTTTAATATTTCTCTTTGTTTATTGACATGCGCTGCTGGTTGCACAAGTTTGGGACTTTATTTTAACCCTCAACAGGGATTGTATGAAAATTAAATATTGTATTTAATAATAAGCCCAGAGTTGCATTTTAAGAGTTTGATTTTTTGAAGAATTTTAATATTAACAAAAGCAATCTGTCAATATTAATTTTAATCACTATATGGTCACCTTTGCTCACTTATAGAAAAGATAACTTATAATTAAGGTCTACAGCAAACTACTTGTAAGCCTGTTCAAATCACCACAACCAGATGACATTTATGCTTACTTTCTGCAATGAGAGTGCAATAATATTATCCTGTAACATTTAAGGATTTTTAATTACGTCCTTGTTATTTCATATATCGCAGGCTCAGAGTGGGATTAAAGTGGTTTTCATACCAAAGGCTTGTGGCAGATGTATACCGTTGCTAAGTCGGGTTAGGTTAGGAAGGGTTGTAAAAATGGTGATTCCCTCCAGCTAACTAAACCTAAACATAAAAGAAAAAGAGAGATCTATGTGCGCCCTGCTACCTAAAACTCAGCCACCCCTGATAAAGCGTCATCTTCCAGTTTTCTGGATAAAAAAACTAATTGTCATTGCAGTACATTCTCAAAGCTTTGAAGCAGTGCTGTAGGGGAAAATGGGGGCTTCAGATGCCAGGGTTGGCGGAACCTTAATATGAAAGAACAGGTCTATTGTATTATAGGTTCTTTTCAAGGCCCGACCAGTGTACAAACAACTGGTGTAATGGGAAACGGTAGCCCCAAGAGAGCCGCTCCTCCGGTTGTTGGCCGGTTGTTGGTGATGTCCCCTTTGGGCGTACACGTGGCTGTGCTTTGGATCAATATATTCAGGGATGGTGCAAGATTGATCAAGTGTTCTGTTGCATTCTTAACAGAAGCAGTGGGATGGTCTCCAATCCCTAAACAAGAGGTTAGGACATGGGTCCACGTTTGCCATGTGCTATCAATTGCTAGTCATTGCATACGTATTGTGAACTGTGCGAAATTGTGCAATGATGGGACAATTGCATTTAAGGTGATGCTATTGTCGCTTCATTGGGCTTGTATTGTGTAGTGTGCGGTATATATGACGCTATGGTGGTGCTGGTCTATATTTTGTAAATTCACCCAGTGATAAGAACACCGTCGGATAAGGGCCAACACGTGCTGACGTTAATCTTGATCACATCATTACATCATCCAGTTTGCACCGAGCAATGTCGTCCAGCCCGTAGGGAAATCTTTCGTCTAGCTATCTATTATTACTATGGGTATAATGGGTACCCTTTTGACCCTCTTCCATTCTCAGTGACTATAGGCAATCGATTGGTAATTTACGGCAACCTGACTTTCTATACCTTCGTATAGGATGTGAGAATTTTCCAATTCAACTTGTTAATATTAAAATAAGTTTAATGGTGCTTCTCCAGTGAAAAAATACGATTATATAAACGATTGCACGTGGCGGATTCATGTAACCAGCAATAACTGTACTGCAGTACAGCTATTCGAGAAAGTCAATAAAAATTTTGTTGAAATTTTTATTGTAAACATTTTTTTTTAACTTTTGATGAAAATATTTAAAAAAATTTCTTTTTTGAATGTTTTTTAAAAATTGTTTTGTAAAAATTTTCTTGAACATTTTTTTGGTAAAAATTTTCTTGAAAATTTTTAGCAAAAATTTTGTTGAAAAAATTTTGTAGAAATATTTTTTTTTGTAAAAATTTTGTTGAAAATGTTTTGTAAAAATTCTGTTGAAAATTATTTGTAAATATTTTTTGAAAAATTTTTAGTAAAAATTTGTTGGAAAATTTTGTAGAAAATTGTTCGTAAAATTATTTAAAAAAATTTTATGTAAAAATTAGGACCTTCCTGCCATCTTTATTGTGTTAGAATGGTCTGACTAAAGGCAAAAATCCTTTAAAAACAATTTCCTTATATAGACCCCCTTATTGGGCTTATTACCAATGGACACCTTGTGGGTCTATTGGTTACCTCTATATATATTGCTTTCTATTACGGTCTTTAATACAAATCGAAGCAGAAAAACCTTACCAGCCTAAAAATAAACACAAAATCGGCCCTCACAGGGGTTTGATCCCCCCAGATCTGTATCCACGCCTTGCGATCTACCATTCGCAGTCTAGAATTTATTTGACAAAAAAAAGCAAAAGAGACTCATTAAAACCGAGAAAAACGAATGAAACGTGAACAGATACAGGATGACAAGGTTTTTGCCCGCAGCCTCCATAGAAATTATCTGATGTTGCTAAATTCCAATCCCAAAATTTTCGAAACTATTCTTCACAAATTGGTGAGTTTAAATCTTCTGTACCTTGTCTGATGCCTTGGCAAATGACATTTCAACCCGAATACGGACAGACGGACATCGCTTCATCAAGTTTTCTATGTATAAGGATCCAGAATATATAGACTTTATGGAATCGCAAATGAATATTGTAAAAATTACACACGGAATGATAAACTTACTCTTTACACCTGTGGTGAAGGGTATAAAACTAATGACAAGCGCACGTGTTTTTTTTAAACCAGAGCTACTTTACGACTGTTCTTGTACTGCTCCCATTTATACTAATCCTGAACTGTTAGCTGTCAAATTATTTTCTAGGGTTGCCAACATTTTACTGCACAATTAGCAACAAATTAAAATTCTTTATAAATTTTAAAAAGACACCCTTAAGGAAAAGCTATTGCCCATTATGAGCCTTTTGTGCCATTTAGGGTTAATTTTTGTTTTTGTGTGTGACACGAATTTTGTATGTACCCCAAATGGCGAGTACATCAACATTACAGTTGTTGTAGATGCATCTGTGCTTCTTGTACTCTTTGCTAATGCTACTGTTGTTGTATTTTTGGGGATGCTGTGCTCAAGCTGATGCTGCTGTTGTGCGACTGGCTGCTAGCTGCTGGCTGCTGCTGTATAAGCAAAACTTTTCAAATCCTTATACTCCAGTCATTGTATTGAAAGCGTCGCGAGTGTTAGTGAAATTTAGAAAATATTTAATAAAATTTAAAAAAGCAAAAAATGCATTAACTAAAAGTTAAGGAAAATTTAAGAAGAAAAAAGAAAAGAATTTTGCAAAATTCAAGCAAATGAAAAGAAGAAAAAAAAATGTCGGCGATTTTTATAAATTTTAACTGCAAGAAAAACGAATTTATTTAAAACGACTACACAACAACAAAAAAAAAAACGAAAATTAATAATGTTTAAATTATAAATACACAGTAAATAATTGAATTTATTAAATAGATTTCATTATAAAACCACAACAAGAAAAAATTGATAGAGAAAAATTTTCAAGCTGCAAAAAGGATACAACAAAAAAAAATCTATTCTTGCCAGTCTTTTAAGTAGAAATATTGTTTGTAGTTTGTATGAGTATAGTATCATTTTTCATAGACATGGTCCTCCTCTTCGTGCTCTTGTTCTTCTTCTCCAATTCTTCTTCTTCTTCTTCTTGGTAACGGTTTCTACAGATACATTACAAATATAATCTGTATCTATATTTCCGAAATGTATAAAACGGCTTTTATTTCGTTTCGTAGATGGCAAATTTAGTTTGCATAAGTGTATGCAAAGGTATTAGTACATGTGTTTATGTGTGCGTGTATATCTGTGTGTGTGCGTATGAGTGTGTGTGTTCTTGTAATCGTGCGCAAGTTATATTCTATTATAACCTGGATTGTACGATTCCCATCGTTTCGGTTTTCTGTCATCGTCTTTATTTGTGTTTCCTCCTTCTTGCCCTTCCTCTGCTTTTCCCTAAAGCTCAACAACTTCTTACTCTAGTTCACTTGCCTTAGAAAATTCACTTTATATTCATTAGTCTGTGTATGAATTATCTTTTATTTTTTTTCTTTTCTTTGTAAATGCTTTCTGCCGACTCTGCTTCGGTTCCTAAAGTTCCAAAGAGTTTTACAAAGAGTTTATTATTCTCTGTTTTTTTCTTTAATCTTTCCTTTTCTAATTTCTAATGTTTTTTTGTTATTTTGTATTCTTTTTATTTGCCTATTTTGTGGCTTCTTTAGTTTTACTTCTTTTCTGGAGTTTGAAAAACTCGTAGCACCAGTAGCAGGGTCTTTGGTCCAAGGTTTTAACAAGTTTTCAGACCAAACAGCAGATATATTTAATTCAATTTAGCTTGCGTTTTGAGGCTATTTTTAAATATCGTCAAGCTGAAAGTTTAACAGGACTTGGGTTATTATTTGCAGAAAATTTTAAACATTTTACAAAATTTAATAAATAATTCTTTCCAAGAAACCCAACCTCACAACAGATAGACGGGTATTAAATCTAAAGTAAATATTTTAAAGAGAGTAATCTGCAAGAATTAAATAAAAAAAAAAAAAAATAAAAGATAAACATGAATAATCAAGTCTTGTATGGGGACACCCTTTAATTTTCAATTTAATTTTTTATACTTTTGTGCTGCAGCGGACAAAGTCGTACATACTTTGTTTAAATCCAAGGATCTAACTATTAAGGTACTAAAAATATCCCCATATACTTAAAATTCCCCTCTTATAAGGGTCATTTAAAGTTTTTTCTTCTTCTTTCTATAATAACGAGTAGGTAAAAACGTATACTGTGTATGTGTGTTCAACAGATAAGGCCATTATAACCCGAATAATTATTCCCATAAAAGAACTCCTAAATTTTCTATCGTGAATGATTTCTACCGTTAAATACAAGTAAATTTGTTATTGGAATCATTCACGATAGAAAATTTGTGAGTTTTTTCATGGGATTAATTATTCGCGATAGGGGTGATTAAGTTGGGCATGAGGGCACCCTTTAACTTTTTTGTATACTTCTTGTTATTGCGTTTATAGTAATCTGCGGTGTTAAACTCTATTACAGAACATTTGTTCGCTTCGTCTCCAATTTATGACAACAAGTTTCGAGATGGCTTCCTCAACTTGATATTTCCATCGAAGTTTTTGTCTTTCCCTTCTGCGTGGACATCTTCATCCATTCACATAACATGACCTAGCCAACTCAATTGTTGTAATTTGATACTTTTGACTATTACGTTTGACTGTCGGCATATGTGTGGTTCCGACGACACCGATATTCTCCGCCAACGCAGATTGGTCCATCGATTTTACGAAGAATTTTTCTCTCAAACACTTCAAGTACTGCGTTATCTGTTTTTGCAAGTACCCATGCTTTGGAACTATATAATAGCACGGGTAGTAGCAGTCTCTTCTAGATAGTGGTTTTTGTCTGTCGAGAGGTGGTATTGTTTTTAAACTGTCCAAAGTAGCATCTATTGGTCAGTATTATTCTTCTCTTTATCACAAAACTGATGTTTTTTCTGTTTTTTTTTAATGACGGTACCGTCTTAGAAAAAACCGCTGACTACATCAAAGTTATAATTTTCAACTTCCACTGTCCGCCCGAGTCTACTAGACGTTTTGTGCGTTGATACAATCAACTTGGTTTTATCGCCGTTTACTGCCAGACCCACTTTGGTAGATTCTTTTTCGATTTTTTCAAAGGTTGCAATTACCGCCCGCAACCAATCGACCCATGATGTCTATATCGTCAGCGTAAGCAAGTAAAAAGATCACACGATAGACTGTCGCCTTGTCTTAAACCTCGTTTGTTACTAAATCGTTCTGAGAGGTTTTTTTCCTTTTTTAACTAAAGATCGCGTATCATTTAAGTTCATCCTGCATATCCGTCTTAGTTTTGCAGGGATAACCAACTCAGACATGGCTGGAAACACCTTTGAGCGTACAAATATATGGTAGCTATAAATCTGCTATTCTTGGGTCTTCTCCAGGATATCACGTAAGGTGAATATCTGGTCGGTGGTAGATTTGCCAGCTCCAAAGCCACATTGATATGGCCCAATTATCTCGCCAACTTTAGATTTTTATCTTTCAGGAGACTTATTCCTCTGTAGTTGGCGCATACTATCTCTTTTTTGTGCTCGGGACATAATAAGCTGAGGTTGCAATTATCGGCTATGCGTTCTTCTAACCAGATTGTTCAAATCAGCTGATGTATACATCTTAACTATCAGCGTGTCATTTTCGGTCTTAAATAGTTCGGCTGGAAACCCATTGGCTCCTGCTGCCTTATTATTCTTTAGCCGAGTAACTGCTACTTTGATCTCATTCTGGATAGGTGGTATACCGACAATACCGTCATCTGGGATTGGAAAAATGTTCCCCCCACTTCCTCAGCACAAACTCAGATCTGTCAGCAAATTACCGTCTTCATCTTTACAGGAGGATGTGCTTTTACCAAAGCCATAGCCATCAGTTTGTTTTTTCACTCAAATAAAGGGTGGTTTAATTTTAAGGGCCGATGCTGATTTTGAATAAAACACAAATTATTTATGAAATTATTGTCATTTCTTTTTATTTTGATAATATTGGTATGGTTCACTTATGTATGAAACAAAATATCGGCCAAATGGCCTCCGCGACCTCTGCGGCACACTTCTATCCGATTCTCCGAATTTTCAATAACGCTGAGGCTTAACTGAGGTTCTATGCCGTTAATGTGCCGAATTATCTCATCCCTTAGCTCTTAAATTGTTGCTGGGTTATCGACGTACACCTTTTCTTTCAAATAACCCCAAAGAAAGAAGTCCAACAGTGTCAAAATACATGATCTTGGCGGTGAAATTGACATCGCCACTACGTGAGATAACACGGCCATTGAATTTGTCGCGCAAAAGTGCCATTGTTTCGTTCTCTGTGTGGCAAGTGGCAACGTCCTGTTGACACCAAATATCGTTCACATCCGTATCTAACAATTCGGGCGAACCCGGATAGCGACCACCATTCACAGTAACTGCCTGACCGGCCTCATTTTGTAAAAAAATACGGCCCGATGATGCCGCCAGACCATAAACCGCAGCAAACAGTAACTCTTTGGATTATCACTCACGCGGTAATTCTGGTTATTGACAAATCCACTGAGGTGAAAATGTGCCTCATCACTGAAGATGATTTTCTTCGAAAATTTATCATCTAACGTTACCATTTCTAGCCACCATTCTGACCATTGAAGACATTTGGAATGACCATGGTTCAAATTGAGTTAGTCTGAAATTGGGAAATGTCAAATTAAATGCAGAAAAAAACTTGACGTTTAGGTGTGGTTCATATTCAACATAACCACCCGATACATCTAGGGATTGTAAGTTTGATTCCCATTAAAGACACTGAATGTTTTCTGAACACTAGTCAGAAGCTTTACAAATAGGGTTTGTTGTTTTAAAAAAAACCTCTTTCATTACAACTACAGATGAAACATGGTTTCAACTTTTTACTCCAAAAACAACAGTCAACTACTCACAAATCTCATCACAGCAATAAGTGATTGAAATATTTTAGATTTAAAAATAATCTTTGCCTTCATGTTCACTCAATATAGATAAGGGAGGCTACTGTGTATTTCGATTCGAAAGAAATCTTTTTCGAAAAACAATGTTAAAGTCATACAAAGTCGAATGATTTCCTTTTCGAATCGAAATACGTAGTAACCCCCAAGTTGTTTTACTGGCCCATTATCGTGTAGAGACCAACCGTTATGACACCAATCGTAGTCTATAGATTTTTTACTAAAGTTCATTTCTTCTTTTTTTTTTTTAAAGAAGGACAAAGCATCCTGTTAGAGATCACCCTCTTATCGTCTTTTTTATTGTTCATTATTTCATCAAGTTCAGCAGCTCCATCTGAAACAAGGCACATTAATCAGGTAGCCTAACTATGGAGAGGAAATATTAAAGCGAAAATTTAATTTTTTTTTTATATACATTTTTGACACTTAAACTTCCATTTAAGGGGAAAATTGTAAGTTTAACTACCAAAATCCATATAAAAAAAAATTGAAAATTTTCGCCTTAATATTTGTCCTCTGTAGTGAGGTTACATGATGAATATGCCTTGATCTGACATCCAAATAATTCTAACACGATGTCATCAAGTTAAGCCACATGATTGCATGAATAGTGGGCTAATTGTCCATTATACATATATACAAATATCTATGGTCGTTGTACCCGGTTTTCCTTGCAGCTTTACTTGTAGTATATGAGCCCTTGAAAGTGAAAGTATAAGTTATATATTTCTTATTTCGAGATATTAAGAGGTTTTCATTTTAATGGATTAAAAAATATTTTTGTATTATAGAATAAAATATTTTGGCAATTAAATAGGGCCAACAAATAAGTATTTATTATGATTGTGAAATTTATAAGCATTTTTTTTTAAAAGAAAATATAGTTTTGAAAGATTGAAATGACTTATACCATTTTCAAAGTTAACTGCATGACTTTATAAATGTCTTAAAATATCAAGGAACAATTTTTACTAGAAACTAGCTGGGCGCGCCACGTCGTGGGCGTCATGACAATATTTAGCTCGATTTGGCGTTTAAATAATTCCACACTAATTGTCAGACTCTTACCTTTATAGTGCTTCAGTTATGGTTTATGTATTTACCTTATATAAAGGTACCCATTCCTGGATAAAATTCTAAAATTTATAAAAAATGACAAAATTCTAAAAATTATTGTAAAGCTCTATAACATGTTTTAACATATTTTAATAATTCCACAAAGAATACAAATACAAATCAAATACAAATTTTATTCAATTGGCTATTTGGAAATAAGTAATTATTATTTTGTCATCGTTTTAAAACAGCGCCATCTGTTGTGCAACCGTGTTTAAAATATCCCGCCTTCAAAAATAAAAGATGCCTTAAAGTATGCAGTACCTTTAAATGGGTAAACAAAAGTAGGCGTACTTTTACTGCTTTTCATTTTTATTATCTCTTGGAAATAAGGTATTTTTTCGGAAATAAAGTATCCTATATTGGAATCAGAATGCTTAGGTACCTCCTTACAAAATTTTGTCAAAATCCATCCAGATACGTATTTTCTTTATTTAAAGGTACCCAGCCTTGGATACAATTCTAAAATTTATAAAAAATTCTAAAAGTGATTGTAAACCTCTGTAAGAGGTGTTTAAAATATTTTAATAAAAATAGAAATCAAATTTTATTTAATTGCTGCCATCTGTTGTTTAAAATTTCCCACTTTCAAAAATAAAAGCTGCGCAACCCTGTTTAAAATATCCCAATTTTAAACCGAAAATTTCAGTACTTTTAAAACGGAAATTGCGTACTTTCACTGCTTTTTCTCCACTTTCTTGTGAAAATGAGATATTTTTTGCGGAAAGAAGGTATTCTATATTGGAATCTGGATGCTAAGGTACCTCCTGAAAAAATTTTGTTAAAATCCATTTAGTAGTTTTTACGCCGACAGACAGATAGACAGACGGAAATGTGTTAATATTTTATTATATGTATAGATTTTACTTCTAGAGAAAGGTTTCTACATAGAACTGCATCATTTGATTTTTCAAAATTAATGATGGAAAAATGTTTTTTTTTTTAACCAAATCCCACAGTGCGCCCTATACATTTAGTGTATAATCACTCCTTGAGACCACATCCCTTTATGACGTTTTTAATTTATTATTTTTTAAATTTATTATAATTCAAATTACAATGAAAGAGATAAAGAAAAGCACTTGAATTAACTTTATCTAAATACATATAATAAAATAGTAACTCATATCCGTCTGTCTGTTTTTCGTTTGTGTTCTCATCACGAAAAAACTACTGGATGGATTTTAACAAAATTTTGTGAGGAGGTGTCTTAGTATTCTGATCCCAATATAGGATACTTTTTTCCGCAAAAATGTTTTACTTACAAGAGAAAAAGCAGTGAAAAACGCAATTTCCGGTTTAAAGGTACTGACAGATGGCGCCAGTTGAATACAATTTGTATTTTTACTTTGTGGAATTACATTGTTATTAAAATATTTTAAACACCTCTTACAGAGCTTTACAGTAATTTTAAGAATTTTATAATTTTTTATTATTTAAAAAAAAACTTTGTTTTATAGAAAGAGCTTTAAGGATAAAATATTTATTAATATTTTTTAAATTTACTTTTTGTTCATTTTTTTACTTTATTATTAAACTTACATATCTATTTTCATAAATTTCGATTTACATTGTTGTAGGTTCTTAAAAAAGGACGCCATCTTGAAATTGTGTGTAAAGAAAAAAAAAAAAAAAAATAAACCAACTACCATTTCTGAAGTTGTAAAACAAGCGAAAAAATAACTCATTTACAAAATGAGAACCTATGCTACTTGAAACTGAGTTAGTGTGAGTGTAAATGATAATAGTAAACAGCAACAATATATGACAAACAAAAAAACAACAAGCAGTGTTTGTACAATTACACTTGCAAAGTAGAAAAAAATATAGTAAAACCAGTGAATAAAGCAAAAAAACAAACGTAAAAAACCGAACGTACGCTACCAACAACAACAAAAAAAAAAAACTTGCAAATGGAAAAACTTCAAAGAAAACAAAAACGAAATTGAAATGAAAACGGGATATACGGCAAATGAAAATTTACAAACACACACTTGTACACACATATGCATGCTTACACAACTTATAACGGAGTTGTAAATAAAATTGGTTAAAAAGAGTATTTTATCTGTAGTAATAAGAGATTTTAAAGAGAGTGATATATAGTGAGTTAAAAATAACCGTTGAATTATCTAAAAAACTCTTTTTTTTGGAAAATGTTTTTAAGAAAAATAAAGCTAAGAGTTGCTTTCTCTTAATTTAAAACCTATAAAAGTTAATCTATTTATTTATTGTCAGCCACAGCATCCAATTTTGTTTTTATTTTTGGTTTTCTTTATCTTGTTTTTTTTTTTAAGTGAACAATAGACAACAATAATAAATTTGGCCAAGGCAAAAAATAATGGTGAAAAATATGTATACAAAACACTATATAAAAAAACAACAAAAACAAAGAAAATACTGAAATAAAATTTGAAACGAAAATGAAAATGGAAAATGAAAAAAAAAGAAAAAGTGTCAGGCAGAAAAAAAATTGGGAAAAATGTTAAAAGTGAATTTGAACGACGCCCCAAAAAAATAATTGTGTAAAAAAAAGTAATAAAAGAAGTTAAATTAATTTATATGAAACAAAATGTAAATAAAATATTTAATAACAAAAAAGGAACTGAATAAAAAAAACTAAAATTAAAACCAATTTTTACAAAGGAATTAAATAATTTTACAGGAAATTTGCAGCCATCTTAAAAAAGAAACTACTTATTTTTTAATATTAAAAAAAATTAAATTTAAAGAAATTTTAAAAAATTAAAAATAAAAATTTTAATTTTATTTTTTATTATATTATCAAAAACAAAAAAAATCTTCATTAGCACTCCTTAAATTTATATAATATATTTTGACTTTTTTTTTGTATAATAAAAAATAAGTAATCCATTGTCTGCAATTTCTTAAACAATATTTAAAACACTTACCCCCATATTTATAAAAAATTAAATATATTTGAATGATATTTTAAAACTAATTTTGCCTACAAACTTCGTTCTAAAATACATTTGAAGTTTTATTTATTTATTAGGAATATGAGCATAAATATAAAAAATTTTAAACTTAAACCAGCATGCAAAAGCTTTAAAAAAAATCTTAAACCAGAAATTCAAAATTTATTTAGGGGAAAGAATAAAATTCCATAAATTAGTAAGAACAGGTATTAAGTTAAATATACGTTTATTTAAATTAAATATACGTTTTATTAAGTTAAATATATTAAAACGTACGAGTTTTCAATTAATTGCGTATACGTTATTAAATATATTAATATTAAGTATACGACACCCTCAACTTTATTAAAAACTAGCTGTGTCCGCCACGTCACATGCGTCCTCACAGTAGTTTCTTTTACTTTTATAGAGGTTCCGTTATGGTTTATGTATTTTCTTTATATAGAGGTACCCATCCCTGCATAAAATTATAAAATTTATATAACAATTTAATATTATTGTAGAGTACTGTAAATAGTGTTTAAAATATCCCGCTGACAAAATTGATGTGTTTTCAATTTTGCAGTACCCTTAAATCGACAAAATTGCGTACTTTCACGGCTTTTGCTCCATTTTCTCTAGGAAATGAGATTTATGTAGGAAACAAAAATACCAAGATACCGCTTCACAAAGTTTTATTAAAATTCATCCAGTAGCTTTTATGTGATGCGATTATAGACAAAATTTCTAAAAATTATAAAACTGCACCAGCAACAAATTTTTCAAAAAATATTTCATGTACAGAAATGATTCTGTTACAGTTTTATTATATGTATAGATTAAATTAAAGGCAGGAATATAATAAAAAAGCGAGAAAAAGTTCTAAATTAAATATCACTCATACGTATTTAATTACATATACGTTATTTAATATGTTACGTTATTTAATATGTTATATTACGTATACGATACTCTTAACTTTATTGAAAATTAGCTGTATCCGCCACGTCGTGGGCGTCCTGACAATATCGTGCTCGGTTTTGCTTTGAAAGTATTCCGCAACAATTGTAAGACTCTTACATTTATAGTGCATCAGTTTACTTTATATAAAGGTACCCATCCCTGGATAAAATTCTAAAATTTATAAAATATTCTAAAAATTATTGTAAAGCTCTGTAAAAGACGTTTAAAATATTTCAACAAAACAATGTAATTCCACAAAGTGAAAATACAAATCCAAATACAAAAATACAAAAATTAACATTTTATTCAATTGGCACCTAATGTTACGCAATAGTGTTTAATATATCCCTGTTTTAAACCGCAAATTTCAGTACTTTTAAATTGAAAATTGCGTTTTTTCTCTGTTTTTTTTCTCTCCACTTTCTCTTGAAAAGAAGATATTTTATTTAATCCTATATTGGAATCAGTATGCTAAGGTACCTCCTTACAAAATTTTGTTAAAATCCATCCAGTAGTTTTTACGTGTGATGCGAACACAAATCAAAAGCAGACAGACAGACAGACAGGCAGATGGTAATGAGTTACATTTTATTATAAGTATAGATTACTTTAAATTAATGTTTTTTAGGAATAAATCTCTATAAATTAAAAAAAAAAAATGTGTAAATTAAATACATATTTCTTTTTTGGATTCATTATTATTAAATATTAAATAAATAATAATTAAAAAAAAGGTTATAAATTAAATATAACTCATACGTCTTCAATAAATTACGTATACGTTATTAAATATATAAACGTATACGTGTACGATACCCGCTACTTTTATGCGATATTTGTGATTTAGAAAGTCGCAGTATACAAACGGATAACTAATACAACACTATACTGATGCGTCAGAACGTGGAATAATTGAATCGATTTTTTTTTACCAATAATCGGTCGGCAATATTAGCGCAGCATGAATTTTCACTGCGATTATCCTTTCGACTTAGCTGCTCGACTCAAACACAAAAGACTTTTTAGGCTATTGCCGCCACCGGACTGGACTGGTCCCTTCGTCGAGAATATCGCGGCTTTCACTATCGATGTGGCTGAGAACGAAGGAACATCAACCAGACGACATCAAATATCAACGGACACAATTGAGCATCATCCAGACGGACACTACAGCGAATTTTAGTGAAAGAATTACACATATGTTCCCGTACATAGTGCAAACATTTAATGCCTGATTGTTGATCGCCTGTTAATTACTATTGAGCCATCGCCTCAATCTCAACAACGAAGAGCACGATTTTGAGTCAAAAATTATCATGAGTGATTAGGTTAATTACGTCAACAAAACAAAATCTGTATTTCTGAGGCAGTGAATATCCGCGTGTGATGCACAGAAAGCCGTTATGTCCACTCACAGCCACTGTGTGGTGAGGCATTTACGCGGAAGGAGTGATTGGGACGTATTTTAAAAAAGAAAACTTCTTAATGCTGGATTGAATGAAAGCGGGAATTGGTGAATATATGTGTTCTACAACATGGTGCAACGCCAGACACAGCAAAAGCAACAAGGTGTATTATGAAAGAAGCGTTTTCTGTCTGCTGCGTAACCTCACGTTTTGACGATTTGGCATTGTCAGAAAGGTTGTCCGATGTAACCATCCCAGAATACTTTTTTTGAGACGATCGCAGTCTTTAAGGCGAATATTCGATAGGATTGCGAACAATTATCATCGAAAATCTTTTTAAAGTCATTGAAAATGCGAAATATGTATCAACACTGACATGACACATTACATCTTTTCCACTTCACAGATTTTATTTTAAGGGTCCAAATATAGATCTCCATCACTCAAAATTAAAATTGTGTTATGAAATTTGCGCCACCCTATATATTGAATGTAGTACGGAATCCTATGTGTGTGAAACCAACTCTCACTAGACTGATTTATTAATTACTAGCGGTGCTCGCCAAGTCTTTTACTTCCTGAAAACGTTTTTTTTTTCGAATTTACCTTTTGCTTTCAACAAAATTTTAAGACTCCTTTACTTCTATAGTGCTGATAAACTTTGTTTAGAGGTACCCATCTCTGGGTAATTACTGAGAATGTTGCAACGTAGATTTCATAAAATTCTATTATGGCAGAGTTTTGTAAATAGTGTAAAATAATTAATAAAGTAAATAGATTTTCTGTTTAGAATAATAAAAGGTGCTGCCAAGTTTTCAGTACCAGTAAATCGATTAAAAAAAAAAATTTTTTTTTTTAAAAAGAGAAGTACCACTCCTTTGGAAAGGGATAGTAGAAGATAAGACAGATGGTTAGTGTAATATTAAAGCTTCGATTATGGCAACACTGTAATTGCAAGTTATGATTATTTTTAGAACAGTATTGCAGCGCCTCTGGTGTTATTTAGGCGAATTAGTTTGAATCTAACCATAGCCAATTTATAATTATTTTACTTCGCCGGCGATTTAGTGCTATAAGGTAATACAGGCGAAGGAGGCCGCTGTGGATATGCATTATTATAAAGAAAAATTAATACATATCAGAAAAATTGATGTTGCCATGGCTGAGTATTGAACTCGTGACCATTGCTTAGTAGTCAGCGTGGTAACCACTTTAGCTACAGCACCCTCAAGTTGCGTACTTTAAATATTTTATCTTAATTTTCTATTGGAAATGATATATTTTTATGCGGTAAAAGTATGCTATATTTCAACTGGGAGAGGGTACCAAGAGAGGTACCTTCCCATAAAATTTCAAGTTCATCAACTAGTTTTTAAGGCCCCCTCCATTTTTATAGTGCTGCAGATATGGTTTATATCTTTACTTTGTATGGAGTACCCCCGTCTCTGGGTAATTACTAAAGATGTTGCAAAATAAGTTTTATATAAAATTCTATTATTTTAGAGTTTTGTAAATAGTGTTTAAAATAAATAAATAAAAGTGCTGCCAAGTTTACAGTACTATTTAATAGATACAATTTCATCTTTTTACTATTTAATCTTAATTTTCTCTTGGAAAAGAGATGTTTTTATGAGAAAAATAGTATTCTTTTTTCTTTGAACCGGGAGAGGATAGCAAGTTTCCTTCCCACAAAGTTTTGTTGATGTTTATCCAGTAGTTTTTACGTCATGCGATCACCGATAGACAGGCTGACAGACAGATACAACTTCCAAAAAATGGGATTTCGAATTCCATATCGATTAATATCTGCACCAGCACCAACTGTCGGTTCACACAAACTTTTAATTTTAATTTTACAGTTTCATTTTTTGTATAGAATTATAGA
Organism: Phasia obesa; assembly: GCA_949628195.1. Lineage (NCBI taxonomy): Eukaryota > Metazoa > Arthropoda > Insecta > Diptera > Tachinidae > Phasia > Phasia obesa. Next base: position 12,679,664 of record OX451219.1, read on the forward strand.
TTAATCTTTAAAATCAATTATTGTGAAATTAATATACATTTTGGAACGGTATATTTTAAACTTTTGAAAGAAATTAATATAAAATAAACAAAAGATATAAATTAACAATAATTCCTTAAAGTTTTCTAACATTAAATTTAACCAAAATAAGAGTCTAAATGCAGCTCTGTAACATGGCAAGACATGATTTTTAAATCAGCTGATCTATACAATTTTTTCTTAAAATGCAAATTAAGTTCAAAAACATTAATATATTTTCCTTTTTCTTCTACAGATTTATACATTTATACATTACATTAAATTAAGAAAATAATTTAAAAAATTTCGAACAATAAAAACAACAAAAAAATACAAAAATGCGGTTAAACGGGTGTGTTTGTAAAACTAAAAATGTTTATTTAAAAACACTGAAAACTCTACCAAAGTGTTGTTGTAAATACAAAAGTTAAATCAAGAAGCATGTTATTATTATTACTATTAAAAAAAATTAATTTAATTGTTTTAAACAATTAAAACTTAAAAAAATAAAAACTTTCTATTTAAACGCAAAAAAGAAAAACACAAAAACCTAAATCTTTAAAAACTTTAAACTTTAACTGAACAAAAACAAAAAAAAAAAAAAACAAAAAAACAACTCTTTAATTTTAACTACCAAAAACAACAAGAAACATTAAAACCCCCCAAAGACAAACAAAAATGGCACAAACGCATTTAACGCTGTCTTCTCTGGCGGCTAAACAACACTTCAGTGTTGCCACTTTGTGTTTTGTAACGCTGACTTTGAGTACGTTACCTGTGCGCGAAGTTAATGGCCAAAGGCCCCTTTTGAATCACACAACCTACAATACAATACCCACAAGTCAACATCATTACAAACAGTTGCGCAATGGCAGAACACATGATTTGATTATACCCCCCTCAACGGTGGCTTCAATACCGCGAGGTCTTTTAGCTGCTGGTGGTTTACCTCTCTATGATGATGACATGGATAGTACACGATTGCCGGGCTCGATGGGTCGACGTGATAATCGTCGACGCATAAGCTATCAATCGTTGGCTGCAAATTTACCCCGGGGTAATAGTGGTCGTGGTGGAGGTATTAATTCCTTGCGTAAAGAACTCATGAAACCTTCGGTGGGTGGTCCCGGTGGTGGCATTAGTGGCAATAGCCCCGGCTATCCTTCATATTCGGCCACTTCTGCTATTGGTAAAATTGATGGTATTGGTGGTGTAGGACCTGCTCGTCCATATGGTGAAACTTTACAAATAGCTCCGGGTTCCTTGTACTCGACTAGTTCGCCACCATTTAGCTACTTTTCAAATCCTCAAGGTTTGTTTACTTTTAAATCAAAATTTCTATTTTTATTATTAATTATTTTTAATTCTATTAAAGATTCTTCTATGCGCCGCAAACCAAAACAGAATAGTATTGCTGAAATATGGAAATTAAATCGGGGCAAATTGGGCCAAACTCAGTCATATGGTGGCCCTTTACCTCCCAATGACGATCCTCGTGGTGGTATTGATGATGATATTATTTTGGAGGAGCACAATGATCCCTTGCAAGTGATTAAAGATGAAATACGCATCTCACAGCCTCAGTCGGTAAGTTTAGACATTTTCTGGTAAAAATTATCTTTTTAGAATTCTTATAGAAAGTACTTTTTTTTACAAAGTGCATTTGTTTAAAGAAGGCTTTAGTTAACAATCTATTTTTAAAATGCATATTGCAAATAATTATCTGTACCGAAAAGTACTTTTTAGGCTAGTACTCTTTTAGAAAAGTATTATTTAGAAGAGTACCTTTTTGGAAAAATGTTTTTTTTTAGAAATTCATTTCTTTATAAAAGTACTTTTTTATAAAAGTAGTTGCTTAGAATAGTATTTTTTTAATAAGTACTTTTGTATAAAATTTTTTAGTTAAAAACGTGTTTATAAAAGTACTTTTTTATGAAAGTAGTAGTTTTTACACGCTTGTCGTCATTAGTTTAAAATCTGTTTTATAAAAAAAAAAAAACAGACATTGAAAGGAGCATTATTTTTTTAATGTGAAAACTGTTTTTTAGAAATTCATTTCTCTTTAAAAGTAATTTTTTATAAAAGAAGCTTCCAGGAAAGGTATTTTTTAGATACGTACTTTTTTAAAAAATTATTTAGTTAAAAATGTGTTTATAAAAGTACTTTTTTATGTAAGTAATTTCTTAGAAAAGGACTTTTTTAAAAAGTTATTTATCTAAGAATGTATTTATAAAAATAATTTTTAAAAAAGTTCTTTTTTTGTTAGGTACTATATATTAGAAACCCTTTTACGAAATTTATTTTTTTAGTACTTTTTTGAAATTTATTTTTTATTTCATTAGTTGCATTTTCAATGCAATGCAAAAATTACACAAAAAAAATATTTTTATATAAAACTATATTTTTTAGTACCTTTTAAGAAAGTACTTCTTTAAATTTGATCTTTTTTGCCATAAAAAAATTACGTTTTTTATAAAATCAGTAGGAAATTCATTTAAATAGCAAGATATTTATGTTTTTGAAAGAGGTACTTTTTGAAAATTTCAGTTATATTTGAACGTGACATTATTTTTAAACAAATTTGTACTTGTTTAAAGTGCCCTTTTTAAAAAAATACTTTTACTAAAAAAATATTTTTTTCAAAACAAATATTAAATTTTATTTCAATAATTATTATTATAGGTACTCGTAGACAAACTATTTTTATTTATAAGTTACTTTTCAAAAAGTACATCAAAGGAACAAATTTTTATATGAAACTGTAACTTTTTAAAAAAGTGGCGGTTTTTTAAAAGTACTCTTTTTATTATTTTTAAAATGTATTTTTGTAACCTTTATAAAGGGTTACTTATATACAAAATATATAATATTTTTATAAAAGTACTTTTTGAAACGCGGCTGGTGTTTTAAAGTACCTTAAATTGAAATAAAACAGATAAATGTTTTTAGCTTTATTAATTAGATAATTTTATGGCATTAATGTTTAAATATTATTTAGGGCATGTGGTCACCGCGGCTAGCGCGTTCTTGGCGAATCCTGAAGGGACAATTTCACTCACCCTCGCAGTAAATTAGGCTGTATTTTACCAATAACGCGTCGATTATTCGCTTCCAAGTGTATAGACCAGGGAGGAGCTTTACATATTTTCAGAGAAAATAATCGAATGGCACGTTGTCAGGTCAATTTCTTGAACATATTCATTTGGAATATTCCTCTTTGTAAATTGATTGTATCTTGTGCCGAGTGACATATTTCGACATATGAAACATAATATCTTCCAATTTTATTTGTTTATTTATTGCAAAAACACAGGCTCATATATTTGGCAAAAATATTCTTTCAGAACCTCATATATTCTTTCAAGCTCATCATATTTTTGAAATACAAAATCCATTAAAAAAATTTTTTATATATGGACTTAGCCAAATGCAAAGTAGGTGAAAATGCCTGAATTCGCCCTTGCTGTTACCTAGTATTAATACGCCTTATCCGCCTCTATAAAAACACACTTTATTACAACCATTTTCCACCTTGAAAAACAATAAATAATTTTTTTTAAACTAAAAAAGCTTGACGCCTTAAACCAGGTTAAATAATTTTTTTTTTATAAAACTAATTTGAATATTAAAGACTGCTAACAACTAAAAACAAGTTTTGAAAAATCTTTCAATTATCAATCTATTGAACATGTTTTTGGAAAACTGTATTGCCACAACAAACCATCAACACTTTCCTTAATACAAACACATACACATCCACACATATTTTTTTTTATAAATTTGACCCTACGGCATCTACAAGAAAATAAGTTTATTTTGGCACAAAAAGTCTATTGTTGCTTTCAATGTTACCAATTGTTGTTGAACAAAGTCTCGTAATATTGTAATCGTATGCAGCATGTACGACATCTTTTCATTTGTATCCTTATGTTACGAGTACTTTCCTTCCAGTATTTTATGTCCTTTGTATTTTTCTATTCATTTTCAATATTGTTTTTATTAAATTTCAATTATAATCATCAAACCAACAAAGCCCAGAAGCAAGCCGCCCTCCGGTAATAGTTGGTTTTAAAATATTTGAGAAAAAAGAATAGAAATACAAATGTTACAGAAATAAAACCGGAACTAATTAAATAGAAAACGAATAACAATTCTTAAACGAGCCGAATGCAAAGGGAATTGGAAGAAATATAAATATATTTATATTGATATAAATATGTACATACAAGTATTTAAAATAAATAGAAATAAATCAGTCACGTGCGAGTTAGTCTCACACACGTAGGGTTCCGTACTATGTTTAGTAAGCCTTTAAAAACTCAATTTGTTAATTTTTTCATGTCTTATGGGTCACCCTTTTCTTTTTAAAATCAAAGTAATATTCGCGAAAATTGCATCGGTATTGAAACATGCTTTAAATTTTAGGAATTGTTTTTATAACGGCCATGGTAATAATACACTTTCTATAAAAATATCAGGCCTACCTATTGCGGTTCAAAAAATAAGGTAATATATTTGAAAAACATGTCACTGATGGATCACCCTTTAGTAATCTACTGTAAACAATTCAAGAGTCTACCTATTACGGTTCAAAAAATAAGGCTATTTAAGTAAAAATCATGTCTCTGTCGGAACACCCTTTAATATTTATTATTTGTTATAGTTTCCATAGTAATAAACCTTCTGTAAAAACTTCAAGAGTCTACTTATTATCGTTCAAAACTTAGGCCATATACACGCAAAGCACGTCACTCTCGGAACACCCTTTAATTTTAAGGTTTAATTTAATAGAAAACGAACATAGAGTTAATTACTGTCTGCAAATTTTAAGTGGTTAACTCCTATAGCTTAAGAAATAAAGACATAAAGGCAAATAACATCTCACTTTTGGAACACCCTATAAGTTTTAGTATTTATTGCTATAGTGGTCACAGATATACACCTTCTGTGAAAATTACAAGAGTCTACCTATTATGGTTCAAAACTTAGGCCTTATTCATGCAAATCACACAACTATCGGAACACCCTTTAGTTTTTAGGTTAATTTTTTAGATTTGTTTATATAGCGATCTAAGTTTTAATTACTGCTTGCATATTTTTAGAGTATTCCTCCTACAGTTCAAGAAATAAGCACATATTCGTGAATAACACCTCTCTATCAGAACACCCTATAAGTATTAGAATTTGCTGCTATAGCGGCCAAAGTTATACACCTTCTGTGAAAATTTTAAGCGTCTACCTATTATGGTTCAAAACTTAGGCCTTATACATACAAATCACACCACCATCGGAACACCCTTTAATTTTTAGGTTTATTTTTTTATACTTGTTTATATAGCGAACTATGTTTTAATTACTGTTTTTAAATCTTGAGTCTATGACTCCTACAGTTCACGAAATAGGCACATATTCGTGAATAACACCTCTCTATCGTAACACCCTATAAGTTTTAGTATTTGTTGCTATAGCGGCAACAGCTGTACATCATCTGCGAAAATTTCAAGAGTCTAACTATTACGGTCCCAGTCATAAAAGGCGGACAGACGAACAGACATTGTAGCGAAAACAATAGAGTTACGTTTTTACACTTTGTAAACGGAACCCTAAAAAAGTGAAAGATAATTTTCGCGAAAAAACCGACTAAATAAACCTTCTACTGGTTAGTTATTCACAAAAAAATATGGCAACATTTTACTTTATAATATAACAACAGTTTTGCATAGGACAAGTTTTCTTGCGCCAGTTAATATTTTTATGGGAGAAAAGGCCAAATTAAGTGGGTCGTAACCCTCTCTGTTCTCAAGGGATTTATCGAACTGGGACAATGAGAAATTATCACTAATTTAAATGTAAAGATATAAACACTCCTAGGTACTTATCTATAACTAGAGTTGTGCTTGTTAGTTCATTAAAGTGAGCGAATTATCAATCAAAAGGTGGTGCAATAAATATTTTATATTAAATCGTGGGAACGCTAGAGTTAAAATAAATAAAAGACAGACATATTTAACGAGTAACCGGGATTCTACTATAAAACAATTTTGCGGCTAACTAAAAAGACATATGAACTAATAAGCTAAATTGAAATAATGAGTTGAAGTGAAATAATGAGCTCAAGTGAAGTTATGAGATGAAGTGAACTATGAGCTGAACTGACCTAAGGATCTAAATTGAACTAAGGTGCTGAAGTAAACTAATGAACAGAAATAATATAGGGAACTGAACTGAACTGAACTAAGCAACTGACTGAACTAGAGTGAGTTAATGAACTGAAAATGAACTAATGCGGAGAAATGAACTAAGGTGCTGAACTGAACTAAAGAGCTGCTTGAAATAGTGAGCTAAAATGAATAAGAAGCTGAAGTGAATTAAGGAGCCGCCTGAATTAGTGAGCTGAAGTGAACTAGGGAGCTGAAATGAACTTAGGAGCTGAACTGAACTAAGGAGCTGCATTGAACTTAGGAGGTGAACTAAACTAATGAGCTGATATGAGTTCAGTGTGGTGATCAGCTCACCTAGGTTAGTAGAGTGATTAGATCAACTGAACTAAATCGTTGATGAACTACACAATCCGAACTATAACATAGTTCCTTCACAAATTGATTATTTTGAAGCTGACAGCCTTAACATACCTTATTTTTAGGTTTTATTTCATTTTCTTTTATTAAACTATTTAATGAATATATTTGCCTACATGTTGGGTGTTTTTTTTTGTTAATGGGGATTTAAACAATTAAAAACTTTTTATTCTTTTAGGAAAAGTTCTTGATTGAGTACAAACTTATTCAACTTTTAATATGGCCTGGCTGCATATGCCAGCTTTTGCCTTTGAAGGGTATTTACTTAGTATTGAGATTTGTTCTGTAAGATTTTTCAGAAAATACAAATGCATTTTTTTGCTTGCCTGCTTGCTCGCCAACACATAAGACATGTATGAATATTTTTAGCAAACGTCATTCATTGAAACTGAATCTGTCAAGGGGTTAAAAATCATTTTTACGTAAATATTTTGTATGTAAATAGAAGATTTATAAACTCAGATTGGTTAATCATCATCATACAAAACAAATGGTTACTTACATGTGTGTGTGTGTGTAAAATAAAATGCTTTGAAATAAGCTCATCATAATTTTAACAGTTTTTTTTTAGTTTTTTAACCTGTCAAAAAGTACTTTTCTAAAAATATAATTTTGTAGATAAAACCGTAAAGTCCTTCTTTTTAAAGACACTCTTCTTATGAAGAATTTAATTTTTAAAATATGAAATAACACATCTATATGTAAAATAATATTCTTAAGAAAATGTAATTTTCTCTTAATACTTAACGGTTTTTAATGTTTATTTTCATTAACGATGGTTTTCAAATACAGCTAATATTTCAAAAAGTACATTTTTAAGTACATAATTTCGGGCATGACAAGTGTTTTTTAAAAGGTTTCTGTCATATATGACAGAAAATTTTATTGTTTACAAAAAGTGCTTATAAAAGTTGTTGGCAAAAGGTGTTGATGAAAGAGCAACATTTTATGAAAAGGTTATATACATAATTCTTGCAAAAAAAACCGACTTCAAAACAGATAGAAGGTTACCAATTCTAAACTAAAAATGTAAGAAGTACTCTGTAAGAATTAGATTTAAACCAAATAAAAGATACGCCAAAATTAGAGAAAAAAAATAAAGACTATTTGAATGTCAAGCCTGTCCCTATTACTGTTCAAAAGTTAAGCATCCGTCTTTTATGGAGACACCAATCAAGCCTCTGTCTATAACGGCTTCAAAGATAGGGGCACATAGATCAAATAACATCACCTATTCGGACACCCTTTAATTTACAATTTTAAATTAAAGACCTGTTGTTATAGAGGACTGGGCCACAAAGATTCTTTGTAAATTTCAACTATCTGTCTATAACGGTTAAAAAGTTTAACCATATATATCAAATTACATGGACTATTGGGACACCCTTTACATTATAATTCCAAATATTTATACTTGTTATCATACCAGAGAAAGTAGTGGATATTATGCCTAATTTTCAAGTGTTTGTTTTTAACGGTTCAAAAGATAGGGCCATATAGATCAAATAACAATTTATGGGGACACCATTTAGGTTTTAAATTCAAATTGTATACTTGCCATAGTGGACTTTACAATACAGGTTCCTTGTTAATTTCAGCTGACTGTCTATAACAGTTCAAAAGTTTGGCCACCTACATAGAATTACATTAACTATTGGGACACCCTTTTATTTCCAAATTCAAATTTTATACTTTTTGTTATAGCTAACAATAGCAATAGAGGTTATTTGTAAATTTCAGCGGTCTGTGTACAACTGTTCAAAAGTATGGCCATATACATCAAATTAAATGAACTATTGGAGCACCCTTTATTTTAAAATTTTGAATATTTATACATTTTATTATAACGGTCATAGTAATCGACATTCTGTCAAATTTTCAAGGTTCAAAAGATAAGCCGGCGAAGGTTTCTAAGTTGGTTCGATTAACTTTCGACAGATGGCGCCACTGGAAATTACTCAAAATTAATTAAATCGTAAGCTGTGCACTTGATGATGGTATTATCTTTAGGAAAATTGTTGCGCATGAGCCGACGGAGGTTCCTAAGTTGGTGGGGTTAATTTCCGACAGGTGGCGCCACATAAAAATTACTCAAAACGAATTAAATCGTAAACTGTGCAATTGATCATGCTATGATCTTTAGCAAAGTTTTTACGAATGAGCCGATGAAGGATTGTAAATTGGTGCGATTAATTTCTGACAGGTGGCGCCACTGAAAATTACTCAAAATTAATTAAATCGTAAGCTGTGCATTTGATGATGGTATGATCTTTAGCAAAATTGTTGCGCATGAGCCGACGGAGGTTCCTAAGTTGGTGGGGTTAATTTTCGACAGGTGGCGCCACAGAAAATTGCTCTTTTTTCTAAAAAAAATGCTGAAGGGAAAATTTTCGCGTTAGGGGTAGTCAAATAGAGCTAAAAATAGCGCGAAAAGAGTTAAGTTGGCACCGCTGAATACAGCACTAATGTTTGCTTAGGGCCAGCAACGCGGACCGGGTCAGCTAGTTAACCGACTTCAAAAAAGAAGGAGGTTATCTATTCGTCTGAATGTTGCTTTTTTTTATATAAATATTTATTTATATTAAAGTTCTCCGCCCTACAAACAATTCAATAAACAAATGAGTATATGTAACTTCACCACGTTATACATTATATATTTCCTCTCAATTTAATCGGTATTACTCTGTGAGCGATTTAGAGCTAAAAAATAAAGTTTACCTCGCTAATGTAACAATTTCTATAAATATGTAAGGCATTGAAGTATGTAGTAAAATACGACGAAAGTCGAAGGTCATAGTCGGAGGTCATAGTTTCACAGGAAGAATTTTTAAAATTGATTTTTGGCCATATTCACGAAATACTAAGGCATTTTACTTTAAGTCATTGCTTTCTAATAGAAAAAAATAAAAAATCTGTTCAAATGTTACATTCAGAGGGCCATAACTTAACTTATAAATTCAAAACTTTGAAAAGCTGTTTTATCACTTAAAACAAATTTTATTTATTTCCTTTTTATAGAACCCCTACATCATTAATACGGAGGCCACTCTAAGTTCCGACATCGAGGATTTATTGGGCGTACGTTGTACGTTCGAAACTGCCTGCGCCTGGAAATGGACAGAGAATCTTTCGGATGGTTTTCACATAATGAGTGGCACTGAAGTTTCCAAGAAGAATATGACTGGTTTATATCCGGGTCCTTTAGCCGACAACATAGACGATGCAAATGGCCATTTTCTATATGCACGTCTATCTCCTACTACCTCTCAAATAAATCTAACTTCACCAGAATTTAGCACCACCATGGAAAAATGTTATCTGGAAGTTTATATGCATCAGAGTGGCATGAGTCATGGTTTGTCACGTGTAGTGGTCGAACCATTACATTCGCAGGAGAGTAGCTGGGTGCCGGCGGAAATTGTGGGTGACAACTATCGCCAATGGGAGCGGAAAGTTTTTCGTTTGGGCCGCATTTCCAGAGATTTTCGTATTGTTTTTGAAATTGTACCCAAACTGTTGGAGGGCCAAAAAGCCCATGTAGCCATTGACAACTTAAGAATGATCAATTGTTTCCCCGAGGGAGCGAAAGCGGAAAAATGCAGTACGTCTCAGGTGAAATGTATGATGAATAAAGTGCCCGTCTGTATACCCTTGCCTAGGATATGCGATATAACGCGAGACTGTGATGAAGCCGAAGATGAGTTGTTGAATTGTGAAAAGATACCTTTCGGTGCTAGATGTGATTTTGAGAATGATTGGTGTGGTTGGCGTGATTCGGGACGTACAGTATTATCTTGGTCGCGGCATACAGGTTCATCGCCCACCTATGATACGGGACCTGATAGTGATCACACCTATCAGCATTTACTCAACTCCACATTGGGCTACTACATGCTTGTCAATATGAATCAACACAGCAACAATAGCGAAAAAGGATCATTGATTGGCTTCGCTAGCAATGCGATCATGATATCACGCACATTTAATCCTCCACCTACGGTGCATGGAGATCCAAATTCTCCATATCGTAACTCCTGTGTTGTGCGTTTCTATATACATCAGTTTGGCAAAAATCCGGGAAGCATAAATTTGTCGGTGGTGGAAATGAAGGAGAAAGAAAATATCACCACTACCTTGTGGTGGAGTACGAAAAATCAGGGCGCCGACTGGCTGAGAGCCGAATATATTTTGCCTAATATAACTTCGAGGTAACATTTGAATGTTGAATTTTAGTAGCAAATGTCTAACAACTTCTATACCTCTAAAATTTTCAGATATTATTTGCAATTCGAGGCTCGCATGGGCATGCGCATTTATTCGGATGTGGCTGTTGATGATTTCTCCTTATCACCAGAGTGCTTTGGCATTAATATACCACCGGAGCATCTAAATGGCTATAATTATTGGAATGTTCGTCATACGAAAAGTCCGACACATAAAGATTTTGCGAATCATAATTGTAAGTATCGCTATTCCGGGTACTTTTAGGATTTCTTTAGGATCAGCTTCCTAAATCTAAACTACGGGCCATATGTCTAAAGCACCTTTCTTCATAATCATATTTCTGTTTTAATTTGCAGATCTGGAGCTGGGCACCTGTGATAATCGAGGCATGCTAGGTCCCACGCAGTCACAATGTGAGACCTATTATAATACACACAACCGCAGTAGAATACTGAAAGAGGTAAAAGTAGTGGAAGAAATACCCTACAAAGGCATGCAAAAATGGAAAGTGCCACATGAAGGTTTCTATACGTAAGAGTCCTATTTTGAAATCGTCTTACACAGTTTTTTAAATAATAATTATTTCGATTTTATAGTTTCATAGTCAAGGGAGCCAGTGGTGGTTTGGGTTCTGGCGGTGTAGGTTCTTCACGTGGGGCTGTAGCTGTAGCAGTTTTGGAGCTTCACAAAAATGAAGAGTTGTTCATATTGGTGGGTCAGCAGGGAGAAAATGCTTGTATCAAATCTTTGGGCTACAAAGAAGATGGTTGTGGCTCTAATGATCCCGACTTGGACTTGAGTAAATATAGTTTTACTTCCAAACAGCATATGCTTAAGAATATGAACTTGGAGTATGGTGCAGGTGGAGGCGGTGGTGCTTCTTATGTGTTTTTGGTAAGTGTAAGTAACACTTAAGTGCAGAATCGTTGAAATACTGAAAATAAATATTTTTTATTTGTCCAGTTAAATTCTGCACGCAACGAGGCTGTACCTTTAATAGTAGCAGCAGGAGGCGGTGGTTTGGGTATAGGCCGCTATTTAGATGAAGATTTCCAACATGGTCAAAAAGAATACCCAGCACGCAAAGGTTTAACAGGCCAAATTAATGGTGAACCGTTATCGAAGAAAACTGCCGGTCCTGGTGGTGGCTGGCGTGCGAATATTGATCAGGCTTTAGATGCTAAATATGGAGCTGCTCTGTTGCTAGGAGGTCGTGGAGGATTTTCATGTTATGTGGACTTGGAAAACAATGGGTCCCATGTTAAGCGTCATGGCCAAGGAGGATTTGGTGGTGGCGGTGGTGGTTGTTACACTGGTGGAGGTGGTGGCGGTTATGCTGGCGGTGATGTTTATCTCAACCAATCTAATGGTGAAGGCGGCACTTCTTACATAACAACCACACGCACTCTAAAGGAACTAAATTCCATCTACGAGGGCTCTAATTTGGGAGCAGGCTCTGTAATAATTATACCCGCTATAGAAGGTTGTGGTTGTGATTACAGGTGTTTGGCTTTGGACGAGTATAGATCTTCGATTAAGTGTATTTGTCCCGAAGGATGGAGAATACGCAAAGAAAATTCTTCCTCGTGTGACAGTAAGTTCAAGGATTTTGTAAAAATTCTTTGTCGTTTTAAGTCTAAATGCTGTTGTTTTTTGTTTTTAGTGCCCATAACGGAGACAATACCTTTGAATTATTTGATCTCCTTTTTTACGGTTTTAATGCTGCTGCTGATTGCCTCCTTAGCTGCTCTAATAGTCATGTTGTGTAAGTTGACTATAAATTCGGGAAATTTTATGGACATTTCTAAACGAATTCCTCTTTTAGATAATCGCTATCAACGCAAAAAGATGGCCAAACAGCGCCACAAGATGCTAATGCAACAGGATATGCAATTGACTCGCTTGCGCCATAATCTAGATGAAAATAATTTGAACAATTTTAATCCCAACTATGGTTGCGATGATCTCATTAACGGCACCATAAATGTTCAAAGTCTACCCCAGGTGGCCAGGGAAAGTTTGCGTTTAGTCAAGTAAAAGCTTTCAAGGATTCAAAGACTCGTAAATGTCTTATATAATATTTATTTTATTTTTAGACCTTTGGGCCAGGGTGCTTTTGGCGAAGTCTATCAGGGTCTTTATCGTCATCGTGACGGTGATGCCGTTGAGATGCCCGTTGCCGTTAAAACTTTGCCCGAAATGTCTACGCTGCAGGCTGAGGAAGATTTCCTTATGGAAGCTGCCATCATGGCCAAGTTTAATCATCCCAATATGGTGCATTTAATAGGTGTTTGCTTTGATCGTCATCCACGCTTTATTGTCCTAGAGCTTTTAGCTGGTGGCGATCTTAAGAACTTTTTGCGTGAAGGACGACACAAACCCGATAGGCCGTCACCTTTAACAATGAAAGATTTAGTATTTTGTGCACTCGATGTAGCCAAGGGCTGTCGTTATATGGAATCTCAACGTTTTATACATCGCGACATAGCGGCACGCAACTGTTTGCTGAGCAGTAAAGGTCCTGGCAGAGTAGTAAAGATAGCGGACTTTGGCATGGCACGCGATATTTATCGTAGTGATTATTATCGTAAGGGTGGCAAGGCTATGTTGCCTATAAAATGGATGCCACCCGAGGCTTTTCTAGATGGTATATTTACTTCAAAGACCGATGTATGGTCATTTGGGGTGTTACTGTGGGAGGTGAGTTGAAAAGAGTTATTTTAGTTTCATTTTGTTTATTAATTGAATGTTTTTTTTTAGGTTTTCAGTTTGGGTTTGATGCCCTACACTGGTTTACCAAATCCCGAGGTTATGCAATTGGTTACCAATGGCGGTCGCTTAGGTACTCCACCAGGCTGCCCGTCTGTCATATATAAAATTATGGCCGATTGCTGGAATCCCACACCAGAAGATCGTCCCACGTTTTCAAGTCTCTTAGAGAGACTTAAAACCGTAACAGAGGTAATTATAATTTTAAAATGGATGAATCAAAAAAAAAAAATTGTTTCGGGTGTTTAATATGTTTCAGTGTAAGAGAGCAAATATTTCAATGTTTAATGCATTTTTTTTTGTGAAACTTAAATCCATTACATTGGCTGATAAAGCGAAATTGCTTAGAAAGTTAATAAACTTGGTTAGCTCTGTTTTACGGTGCCCTCTGCATGAACTCAAAAACCCTTGAAAGAACTCGATACTTTAAATTCAATTCCTCTGCGGTTTCCATTCAATGATTTCTAAGTGGGTTACACAAGGGCACAAGAGTGTTTTGAAGTGCTAAACACTTTATTTTATTTTTGCTTGATACGAGATGTCTACAATTTTTCCAGTTTTTTTATTCTTTTACCGTTTGTTTCTGGGTTGTAAGGCCGATTAGTTATTAATTATATAAAAACTAGTATCATGAACCTCAATTTGATGAATATGCTGGACGCCACCCCAAAAATTTCGTAGCCCAATTTATTAATTTTTACCATTGCGACTATAAACCTGTGCACCTTTGCGTTGTCAGAGTGGAACAGTTCTTTCTTCCCAAATGTAGTCTCTTTTTCATAGCATCAATGTTGAAGATCTTCATAAGCTGCGAATATTCGGCGTTCGCACCCTTTTTAAGGTATATAATGTCGTTAACCGACAGACCCACCGCTTTCCTTTGCGTCGTCAGAGTGCATGAGTTCTATATTATTCTCCAAATCTCTTTCTCCATCAGCTGGGAATAATATTCGGCGGTTGTTTACTTTTCAAAGTAATCAGTGTAATGATGATACCGCGATGACCTCGATAACCGACAGTCTCACCGCTTTCATTTAAGTTATCAGAGTGCATGAGTTCTATCTTCTTCGTCAAATGCTGCCTCTTTTCCATAGAATCAATGTTGAAGCTCTTTCTCCATTAGCTGTGAATAACAATAACGGCGATGACCTCGATGACCTCGATAACCGACAGTCCCACCGCTTTCCTTTAAGTTATCAGAGTGCATAAGTTATATCTTCTTCGTCAAATGTTGAAGCTCTTTCTCCATCAGCTGGGAATAATATTCGGCGGTTGTTTACTTTTCAAGGTAATCAGTGTAATGATGATACCGCGATGACCTCGATAACCGACAGACTCACCGCCTTCCTTTGAGTTGTCAGATTGCATGAATTTTATGTCCTTCTCCAAATGCTGGCTCTGTTCCAGAGAATCAATGTTGAAGCTCTTTCTCCATCAGCTGTAAATAATATTCGACGGTTGTTAACTTTTCAAGGTAATCAATGTAATGAAGATATCGCAGATAGACTCACCGCTTTCCTTCGGGTTGTCAGAGTGCATAAGTTATATCTTCTTCACCAAATGCTGTCTAATTTGCATAGAATCAATGTTGAAGCTCTTCCTCCATCAACTGTGAATAATATTTGGCGGTTTCAAGGTAAACTTTTTGGTAAACTTCGATAACCGACAGACTCTTGGAGTTGTCAGTTCTATCCTCTTCTCCAAATGCTGTCTCTTTTTCATAAAATCAATGTGAATACTACCGCTATGACCATGTTAACCGACAGACCCACCGCTTTCTATTTAATTAAATTCATATTAAGCCAACGATTATGTTTCAGTCCAAAAACTTCTTTGGATTATGGTTGGGCATCTCCGAGTTCTTCTTTGCAGTGATCACAAGGTTGTTCGAGTGTGGGCAATGCCCTGATAGCCCTTAACACCTATCTTAAATAAAATATATCCTCACGATTTTAAATTCTCCAATTGTCCGTCATTATTGAATGATTTTTAACCGACTTCAAAAAAAGAAGGAGGTTATCAATTCGTCTGAATGTTGCTTTTTTTTTTTATGTTTGTGCCTTCAGAACTCGGTCATTTCTGAACCGATTTTAAAAATTTTTGCGTCATTAGAAAGGTTATGGCTACAGATTGGTCCCATTTTAAAAACAGTTTAAAAGTTTAAAAATTAAAGGGTGTCCCCATACAACATACACGTTTTTTACGTGTATTATGAAATTTGTAGGTCACCCATTTAAAATTAGAAAAAAGTGCGTATCACTATAGCTCCCAATAACAAAAAGTAATTAAAAAATAAAATTAAAAATTAAAGGGTGACCCCATAGGTGACGTAATTTCACCTTTATGGTCCTATCTTTTGAACCGTTATAGACAAACACTTGAAAGTTGCACAGAATG
This sequence comes from Phasia obesa, assembly GCA_949628195.1. Taxonomy (NCBI): domain Eukaryota; kingdom Metazoa; phylum Arthropoda; class Insecta; order Diptera; family Tachinidae; genus Phasia; species Phasia obesa. Next base: position 12,695,650 of record OX451219.1, read on the forward strand.
TTCGTTACTATGTCTGTTATAATAAGTATAAATATTTAAAATTAAAAATTAAAGGGTGTCCCATTAGTTGGTTTATTTTGATATATATATGGCCAAACTTTTGAACCGTTATAGACAGACAGTTGAAATTTACAAAGAACTTGTATTGCTAAGTCCGCTAAAATAACAAGTGTAAAATATGAATTTGGAAATTAAAGGGTGTCCCAATAGTTAATGTAAAAGTGATATATATGGCCAAACTTTTCAACTGTTATAGATAGACAGTTGAAATGTACAAAGAACCTATATTGCTTAGTCTGCTATTACAACAAGTATAAAATTTTGATAAATTAAAGGGTGTCCCAATTATTGATGTAATTTGACCATTATGTCCTCATCTTTGGAACCGTTATAGACAAACACTTGAAAAATAGACAGAGTGTTCACTACTATGTCTGGTATAACAAGTATAAATATTTAAAATTGGAAATTAAAGGGTGTCCCAATAGTTGATGTAATTTGATGTATATGGACACAAAGTTAAATTTTACAAAGAATCTGTATGACAAAGTTCTCTTTAACAAGTATTTATATTAAAATTTGAATTTAAAGGGTGATATATATGACCCTATCTTTTAAATAGTTATTGACAAACACTTAACAATTAAACAGAATGTCCATTACTATGTGTGTTAAAATAAGTATAAATATTTAAAATTATAAATTACAGGGTGTCGCAATAGTTAATGTAAAAGTGATATATATGACCAAACTTTTAAGCCGTTACAGACAGACGGTTGAAATTTACAATGAACCTGTATTGCTACGACCGCTATAACAAGTATAAAATTTGAACTCGGAAATTACAGGGTGTCGCAATAGTTAATGTAACTTTATGTATATAGCCAAACTTTTTATCCGCTGTATACAGACAGTCGTTTGGCATTGGTTTGACCTGAAAAAGCACAGAAACCTGGGGTCTTGTGCCCCTATATACTCCGGAAGTACTGCTGGTAGATAATCGACTGATATTTGTTTTAGATTATTGAATTCAAAAATTAGTTTTTTTTTATCTGAATTGACAGTTTGTGCAATGACATTTAAAAAATCCTGCTACAATCTTCCTCGAATATAATATAATCATTGTATAATTACCGTCTTAAAGAAACATGATTTTAAGTTTGTCTGTTTTGAAGTCGGTTTTTTTTGCAAGAATTATTATTGAATTTTTTGGCGGTACGACTTGTTTTGGACAACCTAAACTTTCGGGATCACAATATTCTTTCTTCCTAGTCCTATATAGCCCAGTCGCTATTTCTCCTTCAACAAATGGCACATTTAGATCCTGGTTAATGGTCAAGTTTCTAACTTAACAGGGAGCGCCTGTAATCATTCTGTAAATTCTATTTTGGCGCCGTGGTATTTTTCCTCATTTTTGAGAAATCAATTCCAGCTAGACTGTTAAATTTATTGTGCAGAGCTTCCAAAGTATTTTTCAAGTTCTTCCTTGGTTGCAGTGATAGTTTAAGCATTAAAGCTTTAAAACAAACCGAAATTCCATATTTTCCCTTATCATTAAACTTCACTAGTTTGTCTTCTTTCATTGGAATAATGGTTATTCAGCTATTATCAGCCGGTACTTTACAAAAGTAGTGTTTGAGGAATGTAAAAAAGTTACGGAGTTTTCAAGCTGCACTCGTAGCTGATACCTTCTGCCTGGCATATAATTTATGCCAAAGCAGAGAAATGACAAAGGAAATCCATCTGCAAGTTCTATTTGGGGCAGATGTGCTTGTAAATTTGAATCCACTTAGTCAGAACACGCGCTACCTTCATAATCTTGAACTGGCATCATTTCACCAAGCTCTAATACAGCCATACGAAAATTGGATCACGCCTTATTTTTATTTTAATTGGTTGACATTTTAATCATTTCAGCAAAAAACAAATCTCTTATTGCCAAAAATACTTATAACGAAAAGAAGGAAACCTATTCTTCCTCTACCTCTCAGCATACAATATTAAGAAAGACGTTACTAATTATAAACAATTATTTTTTCTGACAGGATCCAGCTGTTATGAATGCACCTTTACCACACATTTTACGCCCGCCCTCCAACGAACGAGATCAAACAATAATACGACCGCAAGGAGTCGATGATATCTGTTTACAGGTGCCCTCTACATCTGACTATTTAATACCTTTGCCGGGCATAACACACAATCCCCAACATCAAATCAGCGTAACCCAAAGAGAGGCAAACTCTAATAATGCCCCGCCTATAGTGGCAGTATCAACCGGTACCAATATTTGCACCCCGCCTGGTATATCCTCACCCTCGGCTCCCTGCTGTAATAACAAAGACAGTGAATGTGAGCATCATAATGCCGCAAAAAATGAGGGCAGTTGGGAGACGTCGTTTATTTTGCCCAACTCAAAAAGTGATCAACCGCTGTTAAATCAAGCGAATGGATCACAAAAAAGTATAAACACTGTATCCATGGGAGCACCGGGTCCTGGTAATACGAGCGGCTATAGCAGCAGTAGTCAAAGGTCACCCGTTTCTAATGGCTTAAGGACAATACACAACGGTAACGGTAATGGCAACAGCAACAGCACAACAACGTCTACGCAAAATTCCAATAACGAAGAAACAACCCTTATAAGCTTGGACACACCACAGCCGACACCGACCACCATACAACCGCCATTATCATTTTCATCACAGCTGGATGGCATAACATTAGATCCGGCCGCTTTAACAAAGAGTCTGAACAATACCGTAACAGTTCCAAATACAAATGCAACAAATACTACTACAAATACTCCTAATAATAAAAACTCCTCGTATGCCAACATCCAAATGATGTCCAATTCGGTGGGCAACCTAAAAGGCAACTGCATTGACAACAACACCAACACCAACACCCCCACCACCAACAATCTAATTATGATGGGCGGTGAAAAATTAAATGGCAGCATTTTGCACAAAAGCAGTAACGGTCTGAGTGCTGCTAAAATGAATGGCAACCTCAACAAAACGGCATCGAATACAGCAGCCGCAACGGCTAGTGGGGCCAATACTCCCCCCTTTACTATACAAGGTTATGCCGAACGTTATAAGGATAAACATTCAGAGATAAGTTGTTAAATTAATAGTTTTTTTTTTGTTTTTTTTTTTGGTAAGAGTTGAGCGAGAGTTGAAAGCGAAATTTAAAGACAGCGATTTTTTTATACATTTAAATGGAACTGCAAATATGTGGCCCCCCCCTGTAGATTTTAAAGAGCAAAAGTTGTTAAGATTATTTTTGTATGTGTATGTGAGAAAGAGAAGGCTTCAAAAGCATTAATTTCTCATTTGTCAAATATGATATTTCCTTTTCTATTGACATTTTCCTTTTTTTTTTGATTTTTATATCGGCAGTTATTAAGTTGGAAAAACACATTAAGAAAAATACAAAAAAAAACAAAAAACACACAGATATTTTTCTTTGGGTTTGGCATACAGGGTATGTTGGTTGTATTGTTACTAAAGATTAATAAAAAAAATTAAATAAATTTAAAAATAAATTATTAAGTAAAGTAAAATTTATATTTAAATAAAAAAAAAAATATAATTTCCATTAATATATGAAAAAAACCCCCACAAAAAAAAAATAAAACATATTAATTGTATTAAATGTAGTGAGTGTGTATGTACTTAGTGTAAAAACAACAATTTAGTATTATTTATCAAAAAAAAAAAAATAAAAAAAATTAATTAAAAAAAAATTAAATAAAAATAAATTAAATAAATCAGTTTGTGAAACAGGATGGGGTATAATTTTAGTTTTGAATTAAATTATTTTACAATTTCGATTTGTAAATAAATTTTGGTTAAGCTTTCAAAATTTTCAAAAAATTTTGGATATTTAAAGTTTAAAATCAATAATAATATAAAGTTTTAATTATTTTTTTATTTATTTTAACAGTTGCATGCATAACAACTAAACTTAACGATAGGTTACGTCCAATAAGGTGCTAACTATAGGATGAATCAATTTAGGCTTCTACTTGCAATTTTATTGCTCTTATAAATATAACTTTTTCTCGCCTTTAAAAAATTATAACGAAATGTGCCACTATTTACTTCCATCTTCTTTAAGTTTCAAACTTCAAACTAATCATACTTTACTAGACGAGCCAACGTCGGCACCTGGCCGCGTTAGCTCTTATACGAAGGGGGTCTTACCACAGAGTGAAATAAAAGCGTAGACTAGCGCCCCCATTTTCTAGTATAGCACTAACACTTCGCGATACGATGACTACAAGGCCACCGATATCGTAATTATGTGTGATACATTCACAATGATTAGCAATTTATATAATATTTCAAGCCTAAAGACAGGCCTAGAACCCATATTATAACCTCTTGCTTAGGGGTTGGAGACTATCCAACTCCATTCTATTGAGAGTGTAACAGCAAACTTGATCTACCGTGCGCCAGCTCCACATAAATCGGTCTTAAGCCACAACCACCACATGTACCCCCGAAGGGTACCTCACCAATAACCGGTCACAGAGAGGAGTACCTCTCTCTAGCGCTACCAGTTCCCGCCCGTGGTACCAATCCTTTAGGCACTGGTTGGGCCTCGAAGAGGACCCGTGATATCACAGACCTTTTCTTCCAGATTCAGGTTCCCGAAACCCTAGCGTCTGGTGCCCCTATTTGCCCCGTCTGGTGCCCCTATTTATACCCCCGGTAGGAGATCTTACTGGATTATAAAATCACAAAAAATTTTGTAGATAAGTAATTTAAAAACAAACAAGAAAATACATTCGTTTAAGTACGGAATTCAATTGTCGTGTATGAGCTGGCGGCCCCAAAGTCTATTTTGCAGCTACTCCACCTTGTACAGGAAGGAGCGAAAAAGTTCATTGGTGATAGTAGAGCATCTAACTCTATTGACTCATTGGAGCGTCAACGCAATAAGAGTTGTGTTTTACTAGTTTATCGTTATCAATAATAAAATTAGGGAACTTGTTTCCGATAACCGCAGCTTAACTCGTTAAGAGCCCATCTTGGTCTTACTAAGCATTACAGGGAGAATTCGTTCTTCCTTTGGTCAAAGAGTTCGTATTTGGAATAAACTTTTCCATGACTTTTAATGCAGGAAAATTCAAATGAAATCTCCACAAACCGTGTTTCCCATAACCTAATTTCCTAGTTTGGCCACAATGTGTTCTATGAGTAGCGGTACCCCCAGAGTTCTGGTTGATAATGTTAGTGGTATATTTTGTTAAAATCGCAAGGATACCAGAAATTATATTTTTAGGATTCTGTACACTCCGATATATGTCCCTCTGTCCCCGGGGGTATTACTCTAGCGATTAGTTATAACACCTGGACGTTAATGCCCACGGTATATGGGGCCCTCATACACGCCGGAACCTCTATGGGGCGCCAGTCGCCGAGGCTAGCATTGGCCTAAAACTGGAAGATAAGAATCTTCTAGGTCATATTAGTGGCCAAGCGACCGTTACCACGGAAATTGGAAGCCCCACAGGGTTTTCCCCAAATCCCTGTGACCTGGTGGCTGTAGTTTGGACCTAAATAGTTAGAAAGGTTCTATATAAATGTTATTAAATCCTGAAAATATGTTTTCTTTTGTTTTCTGTTCAAAAAAAGTTGGTAAATGGCAAAGATACGAGACCAAAGCGCCAGGGTGTGATTGTCTTAGCTTCCTCCAAAATCTGCAGCGTGACCTATACCTTCGTATAGGAAGTGAGACTCCAAATTCATCTAGGTAAAATTAATAAGAGTTTAATGGTGATAAAAACTTGAGTTTAATGGTACTCCTCCAGTGAAAAAGTTGAGTTGTCTTAGTTTCCTCCAAAATCTGCAGCGTGACCTTTACCTTCGTATAGGAAGTGAGACTCAAAATTCATCTAGTTAAAATTAATAAGAGTTTAATGGTGCTCCTCTAGTGATAAAAACTTGAGTTTAATGGTTCTCCTCCAGTGAAAAATTTAGTTTTTTAAAACGATGCTCCTCCAATGTCCGACTTTTTTAATTCAAATTCATAGGTTATACACGATAACCAAAACGATTACACGTGGCAAGCAACCACCAATACAGTACAACTGCACAGCTATTCGTGGAAGCCAATCAGCCAGTGTGAGTGAGACGTAAACCACTCGAAGGCTGACTTTAATCGATAATGACAATGATGCGTGTTCCCCAACCCAGAAATACTTTACTCCTGAAAAAAGTATGTTTTATATAAAATAACTTTGACATTTAGAGTTGACAGATGAACTTAGTATAAAGTTGACAAAATCAGCAAACAAATCGTCAGATATTTTTAATGACCCAGAAGGTAAAAATGATCGTGCCAGAATAAAGCAAATAAGGATTAATATCTTCATTTCCGATTTCATTTCTGTAATTAATTTGTTTACTCTTCAATTATAAAAAAACACAAAAAAATAAATAATTAAAGTTGGCGGTTTTATAATCTTAGAGGTCAATAAATGTGTAATTTGAATCTAAATTGTTCATTAAATTTTCACAATTATAAGAAGCGCACAAAAATTTGTTTATGTTTTTGGTTTGACATTTTAGCGTCAAACGGCTGCTTTATATTAACAAGTCAGCAAGTGTTAGCCAGCTGATTGGCAGAAGTTTGACAAGTCTGTTATAAATAACTACATGTTAACTTAATAACAAACTTTTGTTATGCATAAGACTGTGTTTCAATTTAACAAGATAACCCTTTTTTTTGCGACCCCATTCAGTTTGTTATACAAATAAAAGAGAAATAAAATTTATTATAATATTGTAATTAAAGTATTTAAAAGAAAATCACATACCTTAATTATTGCTCAAGCCAAAATTAAATTAAAATTAACAATAATTAATTACACTGGGCTACAGCAAAAGGAAAAATAAAATACGTTCAGACTGATTGAATATTTACAATGGGTAGCACAAAAGTTACAACAGCTGTTAAGAACTAACAGATATTTTTTCCATTTTTTGTTTAAAATCCCCTGCTGTGTTTTTGGCGCAATTGTATGCATTATTTTTGAAGTAGTCAAAATCGTGAAAAGGTAACTTTCCCGTTAATAATGAATTTAGGAGTCATGAAAGTTAAAGAAAAAATTTTTTTTTTGGGATGCATACTTAATTAGCCAGGTCTGGAATCTGCAAGCAATCTGCTCTTTTTGTAATTTGAAGCCTAGTGTAATTAAAAAAAACCCAAGTATTTTTACATTTAAAGAGTGAGAAAGAAGGTGACAAAATTTTAATTTATTTTTTACCCTTGAACGAAAAAGAAAACAAAAGATACAAATTACAAAAAAAAACTTATGTATATGTTGCTTCTGTATTGCAAGCGAGTAGTTCGTAGACGATATACTTACTTGATTTAGGGTTCCGTACTCGTATCCAAAAGGGACAAAACGTAACCCGAATGTTTTCGCTAAAATCTGTGTCCGTTTGTCATAGCCCTGTATCACTGGAAACGCAATAGTTATACTATTTTGAAATTTTCACAGAAGATGTATTACTATGGCTGCTATGACAACACATACTTAAAATTAAAGGGTGTCCCGATAGTAACATTTTGTGATACAGATACAGATTTGGCGTCTTAGTCTGGGTGAATATAGTGCGTCTTCTGAAGACATTTTTGCGACACAGAAATTCTATCTAAACTCTGGCAACACAACCAATGGTGGGTTCTGTTGGAGTTTAAGAATAAACCGGACTAAATGGCCTTTCCTGGAATTTAGGTGCAAACCACAGCCAGATAAATAATACCTTGCCTACTAGAGCAAAGGAAAACAATACGAACATAATCTTTCCGAAATCTTTAATAAATATTTAAACGACGGCGGCTACACCGCTACACGACTACAAACGTCGCCATAAAGTCAGCGACTTAAAATTTTATAGAAGACATTTACATCGTAAACTATGACATTGCTGTAGAAATACATATTTAAATTTTATAAAAATGAAATAAATTTTCCAAAAAATACTTTTATCATGTCAAAACAAAAAAAATTATAAATAAATTTGTGATATTCTCTTCCGTTGAATAAAATGAAATTGTCGCATACAAATATAGAAATTAGCCTAAGTTAGCTACATACACTACGGTGGGTCGTCCTGCGTGTAGTCATGTAGCTATGATGACGTCAAAATAATCGTCCTCATATAAACGTGTGTATTATAGTCTTGACAGCTTGTAGCCGGTAGCCTACTGCCGTCTATTTGTTTATTGCGTAAGATGAAAACTTTTCGAAATTTTTAAGATGGAAAAAAGCCATTATCAAGGCGAATCTATATAAGGTGGCATACAACCGCAACAATAAATACAACATCAAAAAATACTCACAAGCATTTTGTTGTTGGTTAAATGTACGGCAGACGCCAAAAGCACTAATTAAAATATTACATCCAACAACTAAAAACACTTCTTCCTTACCCTTTCTGGTATTTTTTTTTTAATATTGAAACATTTTTTTAATAAATAAAATTTTATTTCCTTTTTTTACAATTAAAAAAAAAATAAATGAATTTTTGACAGCTGCTTTGCACATAAAAGAGTAAAGCAACAAATAATTAACTTCGCCGTGATGCCACCTAGTAAAATTAATTCGCCTTGTACATTATTTTTAGAGGTTGTAGGATAGTAAAAAATTTAAGAGCGCAGAAAATCGGAAAAATATGACAGTTAAATAACATTTCTGATTCGTATGATTTGCTGGCTTGTGAAGTATATACAATATAGTATAAAAACCTTAAATTTAAAATTAATGGGTGCCCCATGGAAGCTTGGTACTGTTTCAGTTATAAAATATTGTACGGTGGTACGGAACCCTACATGTGTGAGTCCGATTCGCACTTGACTGATTTATTTATAATTTTTATTAGAAAAAAAAAAGTTTTGTGCTTTTTTTTAATGTAAAAATGAGTTTAATAAATTCGTCATAAAAAAACAATAATTTTATTTTTGTATAAATATGATTTTTATCAAAGAAAAAAATAAAACACAATAATTAGATAATTATTTATTTAAATTGTAATTATTAAAAAATCATTGCTATTTCTAATTTTAAGGGATTTTTAACTCACAAAAATTCTAAAGGTAAAAGAGACTTTTTTAAGAGAGAGAGAAAGAGAATAAACAGTTAGAAAACCAGAAATGTAAAGCCTAGTTTTAGTACGATATTATTATTATTATTATAAATTAAGGATTATTATTATCCAAAAGAATAATAAGTTTAAAAGCTTTAGCTTAAAAGTTTCAGTTGTTTATGGTAAAAGCTAGAATTATTTCTTAAAAGCTTTTCTAAAGCTTAAAGTTTAACATTACACCCTGATAATCCTGTTTAGAATGTGTTTATTAATAGCTCCTAAAAGAATTACAAGGACTATGCATAATCACCTGGTAATTTGAACCTACTTCGCTTTTAAGTTTAATCCAAAGATCCGGTAATTTAGGATTAAGGCGTAAATGTAAATTTTGTATTTATTTTTTGCCTTTAATTCCACTTTTTAGATATAATTTTATTTAACATATTTTTATAAAATAATTTTAAATTAATGTATGTATGTGTACAAAGGTTGTATGTAAATTAATTTATTACCCAGAAAAAAATTAAAACTAGTTCTAGAGCTAGAGCTGGCGAACTCATTTTAAAGTAGTAATTAGTTTCACATGATTCCTAAAGCTTTTTAAAGTTCTCTCTACCCCACAGTGGTATAAAAAAAAAAATTATTTTGGAGAATTGAGTGCCTCGATATACCGATTGTTATAGCGCGCTAGTCTATCAAACTGGAGGTGGCGGGTTCGATTCCCACCAAGGACTCTGAGTGTTTTCTTCAGACAAGCAAAAAGCTTCGCAGAGATAGTGTTGTCTTTAAAAACAAAAATATAAAAAAAAAATATAATTCGGTAGCTTGTGACATTAGAAATTTACACAGAGTATGTAGGCTGTGTCCGCCATAAAAACTATTATGAAAACTAAAATAAAAAACTAAAAGGTGTCCCCATTGAGGACGAGATTGAGGTGTACATACATATGCTTATCTTCTAAAACGATAATCGACAAACAATTAATTAAAATATTTTAAAAATTCAATAAAAACATAAAGTTAAAAATATAATAAAATTGTTTTCTTTTTTTAAAATATATATTGTAGGGTGATAGGGAACCCAATGTATGTCAGTTCGACTCGCACTTGACTGGTTTATTTAAAAACAATCTTTAACGTGTGAATGTTAAATATAAACTCCGCAAGTAATGAATTAATTTATGCCTTCTAGAACTAGGTTTATTTTTCTTCTGGGTAATTATAATAATTCTATTTATTGTGTAGTTAAATTTTAATTTATTTTCTTAATTTAATAATTATTTTTAAGCATATGTTTTTTTATCAAAATAAGTTTAAAGTAAATGAATAATTGAGAAGTTTAAGGCTAATGTTTGAGTTAAAAAGAGGGTAATTTTTTTTTAAACCCAGCAAACAATTTAATGGAAATTTCAATGTTATATTTAGAAATAAAAAAGCTTTTAATAACACAGTGCAACACGCAAAAGTGAAAAATTTCCCGAACATTTTTTAGCTTCCTAAGCGCTACCTAAACGGTATTAAGAATCATTCCTAGGAAGTTAGTATGTTCTAGAAAGTTGTTTATTGAGATCTTAGGTTTATTTTTGTAGTTGATTGTTTCCTTGAATTTTGAACGGTTTGCTACCTATGGACCTGAACAGGGGAAAAAAGGTAAAAAAATTGAATTTTTTAAAGTTTTTTGCTATTTTGACCTTGAAGATGAAGTTTTTTTGATTTTATATGTTCACAATTTTTGTTCTTTATGACAAGAGCTACAACTTTGCCTCAGAGAGTATATCAAACGGTTTGCAAAATATGAGCTTGAGTAAATGATCATTTTTTTGCAAAAATGACATCGAGGCCCCACATCTTTGAGGGCCCATAAAAAAAAACCTGGAGGACTTTGGGCAAAACTGGGAGACAGGGGTCTTTTTTGGTCTTTTATCACGTAGTGGTGTCCGTATTTGGTTATTTTGCCATGACTTAAAAAATTACACAGTGTGTAATTATGCTGAAATTTATAAAAATCTTCTTATTAGAGCATTTTTTTAAATATCTTTTAATTATTAATTTTGCAATTATTATCACTTATTTTAAAGCTTCATAGAGAGCGCAGTCTTTGGTAATAATCGTAGTTAGGATTTTTCCACTGATAGTTTAACAGTTTCAAATATTTCAATGCAGCATCCTTGTGCCAACCATAAACTTTTTGTATAATTTTATCAAGTTTTGGTAAGCTGTAAAATAAAGCTCCTGTCTTTAAACAGCGTTTCTCATAAGCGCATTTAATAAGCGCATTCGAGAATGCTATAATTGTAAGACTATAATAACAAACTGCATCCTCTCTCGCTTACGAGGATTAAGTTATGTTAGCGACTAAGTTTTCTTTATAAGATTTAGTGAAACAAAGAGACCTCTCTCGCTTACGCGGATGCAGTTACATATGTATGTAAGCGAATAAGTTTTTATAAAGAATTTGGTAAAGCAAAGAGACCTACCAAGTGGGAAATCGCAAACAAAAAGCATGCCTTCCTGAAGCAGGTTGGAAGGGAGAGTCTATTTCTCTCTCCCTTACAAATCCTATTCCAAGTAAGCATAATTTTTTGCTGGGTTGTACTCCCAGTTGCAACGTTTATGTTAAGGTCGTCGATCTTCTGTACTTCAGCACTTTCGAGTGGGCGTCAACACCCACATACCCAATACTTTTTGCAAGTTTTGCTGCCAAATAAATAAAATTAAGTGAGAAAACAGAGCCTAGGTTTATTGAGCGCTATAAAAATACGACGAAATTTTATATATATAAACAAATAAAAGAAAATCAAATCATGGTCTTCTGAACCCATACGGAAGCTGCAACATATAGTTTGCAATTGAAGTTGATTAATTAAAAACAATTAAATTATTTAAAAACAATTTTAACAATCTATCAATTTAATTCAACACAAGTTTCGATTTAATAAAGACACAGTAATGAGCTTTTTATAGAAAAAAAAAAACCTTAACGCTTTAAACACATAGACGTCAGCGGCTACATCACTACATGAGCCACATGACTGCAAATGCCGTTGGTTATAATCGTCGCTGTGTAGTTAGCTACTTAGTTAAATTGAAGACGACACCTGTAAAAAAACAATACTTTACTTTCAGCCTCGATATACTGATTAATAAAGCGCTAGTCTATCAGTCTAGCGGTTGCGGAAAGCTACGCTGATAGTGTTGTCTTTTTAATAATAAAAAATAAAGTTTTCATAAAAGTAAAATAACTTTTTTCAAAAAATACCTAACAAATAAAATTATTTGGTTGAAACATCCTGATTATAAATAAATTTGTAATTTTTATATTTATGATATTCTCTTCTGTTGAATAAAGCCTAAGTTGGCTACAGCCACTACGGTGGGTGGTCGTGTATGTAAGTCATGTAGCTATGATGGCGTTCAAATAATCGTCTTCATATAAACGTGTGTATTTTAGTTTTGACAGCTTGTAGCCGGCAGCCTGCTGTCATCTATGTGTTTAATGCATAACTTAAATTTTTATTTTGCTGGTAACACTATTTCTTTCAAACCTTTAGCCTTATGAACTTCTTTATTTTTCTAAAAATCTGTCATGTATGTTTGTATTTTTTTTTTTTTTTAATTTTTAATTTACTTTTAGTCAGTTTTTAGTAATTTTTTTTTATATTTTATATTTTAATTTTAATATCATTTATTTAAATATAATTTTCAATTGGAAATTAGTGAACATCATATATCCGTCTTAGTAGTTAAATAAGATTTAAACATTAAAAAAAATTATAATAGAAAAACATACGAATATTTAATTTAGATATTAATTTTATTTTCATTTGGCGAGAAATTATCTATTTAAAGGTAAAACAAGTCGATTAGTTGAAATAAAAGATTTTAAAATATTAAAATTTTAAATAAAATAAATATAATTATTTTTTTTAATTACGAATAGCAGGGATGGGCATAAACCTTTTTAAATTCATGGAATATTTTATTATTTTCCTTTTTGTTTTCAAAATAGAGAGCTGAGAAAAAATATTCTTCATCGAAATTTATAAATAAATAAAAATAGTAAAAATTCCCATAAATAGGTCATTTTGTTATAATGATATTCTGGAGCGAAACAATATAAGCCAGCTTTGCATTACATCAGAGTAACTGAAAACTATCCTAAGACATTATTAAATGGAGCATCCATACGCAAACATACTACTAATCTTAATGGCAAGCAACTGTATAAGAAATAGTCTGACTTACGATCATCGTACAGCACAAACGCTTGTCGCGTCACATTTAATTCTTGTTTCAGAATAAGATGCCCTCAGAATTCGTATTATGTCATGTTTTATTCAAAACATTTTAAGAGGACCCATAAGGTCGTTTCAGAAAACAAGGTGGCCTAATAGCCACAGCATAGGCTAAGATTATAATGCTCAATCTAATAATTGGTAGGGAAGATATTTTTTTAGAAACTTTATTATTATATTTTTTTGTATTTACAAATTAACTTGTTTTAGCTTTAAATAATTAATTTTGAAAAAATTATTTTTAATATTTATTTTAATTTAATTCTTTGTTACACAAAACTAAGACAAAACAAAATAACAAAAAAAAAAAAAAAAAAAAAAAACAAGATTATTTTGTAAGTTTGAAATAAAAACCACAAAATTAAAAAAAGCTTTAAACAATATTTTTTTATAAAAACCATATATACGTGGCAATATTTAATATAGAACAAATATTACAAAAACAAATGTTTAATTTAAAAAGAAAAAGAATAATAATGTTAATATTAATAATAAAACAAATGTAAATATAATATTAATAAAAGTAACGTAATAAAATAATAAAAAAATAATATAATTATTAAAATAATTAAAATAATAATAATAATAATAATAATAATAATAATAATAACAAAAGTAATTATATTAATTATAATCATTTACAATAAATGAAATAGTAAATAAATAGTAATAATACAAACATTTTTTTTTCATTGTAATAATAAAAAAATAATAATTATATTATGATTATTAAAATAAATTTTATAATAATTATTATAATAATTATTATAATAATATTTATAATATAATAATAATTATTATCAAAATTATTATAATAATTATAATCATTTATAACAAATGAAATAGTAATTAAATAACAATAAAAATTATTAATTATATAAATATAATTATTTAATATTTTAATATTGTAATAATTATAATTTAATTATTTTAAATAAATTTAAATACTAGAAAAATTATTATAATTATAACAACAATAAAAATAATAAATAAAAAAATTTATTATTATTATTATTATTATTATTATTGTAATAATTATATTAATTTTTATTATTATTTAAGTAATTTAAATAAATGTATCTATTTACATAATAATAATACAAATTATTATAACTATTACAATAATAAAAATAATAATTATATTATTATAATTATTTTTATTATTGTAATAATTTTTATTATTTAGTTAATTTAATTAATAAATTAGTTAAATTAATTTAAATAATAATACAAATTTTTATAATTATTACAATAATAAAATTAATAATTATATAAATATAATTATTTTTATTATTGTAATAATTATAATAATTTTTATTATTATTTAATTAATTTTAATACATACATGTATCTATTTAAATAATAATAATAAAAATTATTATAATTATTACAATAATAAAAATAATAATTATATAAATATAATTATTTTTATTATTTTTATTATTTTAATAATTATGATAGTAATAATTATGATAATAATAATTATGATAATAAAATAATAATTATATAAATATTATTATTTTTATTATTGTAATAATTATGATAATTTGTATTATTATTTTTTAACTAGATACATTTATTTAAATTAATTAAATAATAATTATATAAAATTAATTAATAATTTATTACAATAATAAAAATAATAATTGTATATATATATATATATATATATATATATATATATATATATATATATATATTAATAAATATATATAAATATAATTATTTTTATTATTGTAATAATTATGATAATTTTTATTATTTAATTAATAAATTAATTTAAATTATTTTAAATATATTTAAATATATTTAAATTATTTTATAATTATTTTTATTATTGTAATAAATTTTTATAATTTGTATTATTATTTTATTAATTTAATTAATTAATTAAAGTAATTTAAATAATACAAATTATTATAATGTTTACAGTTATAATAATAATTATATAAATGTAATTATTAATTAATTTTTTATATTGTTATTATTATAATTATTTTTATTACTACTGAAAAAATCATAATATTTTTTTTTATTATTATAATTATTACAATTATATTTATTATAATTTGATTATAATTATTATTATTATTATAAAAATAAAAAATTCAATTTGTTAAATTAAAATATTAAAAAATAATAATGTATGTGTTGAAGCAACAACAAAAATGTTTTTCAACAAATATAACAAAAAAAAATTTTATTATTAAATATAAGTTATAATATTCAAAACTTTTGAGCATAAATAATTATAAAAAAAATAAATAAAAAAAACTATTAACACAATAAAATTCACAAAAATCTTTTAAAATCTTTTATTTTTAATTTAAAATCACCTGCATAACATTTTAACTCAAAAACAAAAACAATACAAACAAAAACTCCTTTAATCATTCAAATATGTAAATAATTTCATTTAACCATAAACTAAATTTATTAATTAATTTAACGAAAAAGTAAAATATTGTAACTGTATCTATAAAATCTACATGTATATCATTATTTTAAAATACAAATACAAAACAAAATTATTAAAAAAAAAAAAATCAAACAAATTGATAAACTTAGTAAACGAATAAATAATTATCTTCTATACAAAAAAAAAAAAAAGAAAAAAATACAACACATACACATAGAGAAAAATTAAGGAGAAACAACATGATTAAGAAATATATGTATGTGTATTTAATTGTTAAAACAAAACAAACAAACAAAAACAATGATTAATAATTAAATATAAATAATAATAAAAATTAAAATACCAACAAACAAAATGTAAATTGTATGTGTTTTATTTTTTGCTAATAGAGACATATTCTCCCATCTTTTTAAAAAGTGTAAGACCAACATATTTGAAGACATTTGCCAGCTTCTGTTGTGGTAGATAAACGCAATTAGTGACTAGTGTGACAAACATAATATTAACTAAGGTTGCAGCTAACC